>QPMI01000479.1:0-180174 GCA_004431415.1 Cyanophora paradoxa | reverse complement strand
GCCTTCGCAACCGTGGTGCTCGATGTGGAGCCCGCTCCCAAGCCCGCGGCCGCTCCCAAGAAGCACTTTGGTTACGAACTCGAGAAAATCTCCGTGTCTACGGTGACGTCCAGCTTCAGCTCCCGCGACGAAGCTGCGGCCGCGGCCGTGCGCGTCAAAAGCGATCAACGCGCCACCTCTCCCATCGCAAATTTGATCCAGTCGACGTCGGCAACAGGCCCCGAGAGGCCAGCCGCGGCCGCAGCGCCCGCGCAGCTCCGGCGTCGCGACTCGCGATCGCTCGGAGATCCGTCGAGCCCCCTTATGATTATTCTCTGATATCGATCATCATCGAATCGCTTTCAGTGCTACGGTAATCTTTTCGACGCTGTATTAATATTTATGCTGGATCGGTCTCTCTAGATCTCCTGCTCTAGTTTTAACACTATTTAATTATCAAGCATTACCTAAAGTTTCGCTAGATGCTGCAGCGGCTTTTAAGCGGCTGCGGCTTAAAATCAGTATTACAGAATCAGTGGTTTTTCAGTAGCCCCAAGGTCGTTGTAACTTACTTCAATAACTCTATGTTCTATGTCAGCAATTTTCAGTAGCCCCTAATTGGCTTCGAAAATTCGATAACGTTGTAACTTTCGTCAGTGTAACTTATTGCTGCAAGTGGGCTGACTTCTATCGTAGGTTCTATTGTAGATTAATTCGAACTTCGATATATATAATCATGCTCGGATAAGCAGGCGATTTATATCGTCATCTCATAGATTTTAAATATTGTAAATCCGTATCAATAGGTGTAAATAAAGCTGAGAGCGGCCCCCAAATGCATTGTGAGACATCGATATCGTGTGCATACAATATCAGTCAGATATGTATCGAGACTCTTGAGACTGAAGCGAAGCTAGGTTCGATCGCGCGTTTTGGTGTAGAGTCGACATCGCGCCGCGGCCCGCGGCCGGGGCCGGCCGACGTCGGCCTCGATCGTGATCAATCTAGATCTCCCTTGCGCTTAAGCTTCGAATTCCCCGCCCCACGAATTTAGAGTCCCTGCCAGTGCCACAGCCTGGATCAAATCTGGTCAGACGCAGATCCGGATCCATAGCTAGATCGCGCGCTGGGGGTTCGGGTGGGTGTACATGTCGCGCGCGGGCAGCTGCAGGCCGGGGCCCGGGGCCCGGGGGGGGGGGGGGGGGGGGGGGGGAAGGGTCTGATCTTGATCCACGGGCGGCGGTCCTGATGATGAGGCTGCTGTACCGCTACCAGCTGCAGGGATGGCAAGCCACCGCCGGCCGGGCGGCCCGCTGGGACGTACCGTCGGCTCGGGAGGAGAGGGCCGGGGTACTGCGGTAGAAGGCTCGCGATCAGAGCTCGTGCGGTATCCGGAGTCCGGACTCGGAGGACCGGGTACCGTGGTCGAGAAGTGTACGCAGCTGCAGCCTTGTACATGTGTGGCCGCACTGTGCAGACAGTGCAGGGCACACCCGGTACGTGCACACTGCGGCATGGCAGGGCCCGATTTGAACCGGCGCCGGCGGTCCGCTGGCGATTCGAATTTCGAAACGGCGTACGTGTCTATATTTTGCGTGTCGACGTCTATTCAACTGACTCTAAAGAGGTGTTTAAAACAATAGATCTAGAGTTAGTACTATGCATGAAATATATCCATGAGGCTCGAGCGATCCAGTGACTTATTCAAGTCACTGAGTCAGTCAAGTGACTCTAAGTGAGTCGACGACTCGACGTCTGGATCTCAGGAGTCAGAACAGCGAGTGTATATATCAATCGTAGAGCATGGATAGAGTGCCATAGACGCCAAGATAAGCATCCTTATCCTGAGAAATTTAGTGTATCCGAATCCCTTGGGGGCCGTATACGTAGGGGCAACTTGTTTTTTGCAAAATGGACGTCGCATAGATACACCACGGCACATGTATCAATGTTCTACGTGACGTGCCCTTCGACCGGTCATCTATTTAGCGGCGAATTTTAGCCGAAGGTGCTAGCTACCGTAGGGGCAACTTGGGCCATTGGGGGCGGACGGTACCGGTCCGCGGACGCAACGTTTTTTAACGCCGGCGGCCGGACCACCGGCGTCAGTCAAGTGACTCTAAGTGACTCACAGTGACTCCTTCAAGCTTAAGTTAGTCGACGAGTCGACGACGACCGTCGGACTCGACGTCTAGAATCTAGATCTCAGAACCGTTGAACTTCGGAACAGCAACTGTATATCAATCGTAGAGCATGGATCGAGTGCCGTCACTGCCATGGACCGCCAAGATAAGCATCATTATCCTGAGCAATTTAGTGTATCCGATCGCGAATTCCCTTGGGGGCCGTTGCAAGTTGGGGGCAACTTGGGATCCGGCGGCGGCCCGCGGCCCGCGGGCCGCGGCGGCGGCCTAGGCCTCATTGCCGCCTCAAAAGCTGATCATGACTCACTGAGTGTCAGAGTCAGTGACGCCGATGATGACGGTCCGCGGCCGCGGCCCACGGCCAGCGGCGGGTTCAACCGCGTTGACGCGTATATGTACGTACGGCGAATTCGTCGGCAATTTGCCATTAATATATTGCAAGTCGTCGGCAACTTGCCAATTGAAGTTGACGCCGAATTGACGGTCCGCGCATGTCCGGTCATAATCAGTCGCGATCGTCTTCAAAGGCTTGACGGTCCGACTTGAGGGAAAACGACTTTCTTGACGGTCCGACGTGCGATTGATCAGGAGGGATCGAGGCTCATCTAATTATATATAAAGATGAGCTAGAAATCCCCCACGGGCCACGGGCCCCACGGCCCCCACCCAGGTGGCAGGCTGGTGGCAGCCTGGTGCCCTAGGGCCCGAACTGATAGTAACTGTAGTCTGTAGGCTAAACTATGATAGCTACCGGAGGTAGGGTGGCACGGGAAACGGCGTGCGTCACGGTGCGCCGTGCGTCACGTGCACGGTGCGTGTCTATATTTGCGTGTCGAGTCACTGTCGAGCCGCCGGACCGGCGCCGGCCCCGCCGGGCGGCCGCGGCGGCCCGCGGGCCGCGACGGTCCGCGGCCGCGGCCCAGCGGCGGGTTCAACCGGGTTGACGGCAACTTCGAATTCGTCGGCAATTTGCCATTGCAACTTGCAAGTCGTCGGCAACTTGACGCCGAATTGACGGTCCGCGCATGTGAATTCGAAGGCATTTCGAACTCTGGTCATAATCAGTCGCGATCGTCTTGACGGTCCGACTTGAGGGGAAAAGGCTTTCTTGACGGTCCGATCCGACTTGCCAAGTTGCGGTGTTCAACGGTTGAGCTAGAAATCCCCCGGCCATTCTGGTACATGCCCTACTGGCAGCCCTAGGGGGCACGGGATTATATATTCTAGACAACAGGTTTATATAGAGTGACTCTGACCTGCAGTGAGTGCAAGACCGGCCCGAGCGTGATGCAGGTAACTTAGTAAGACAGCACTCGTAGATCTGATCTGAAGAACTCTTGATAAACATTAAATATTTGTTTTGGTGAATTACCGGCCACAGTCTCTAGACACCAGCACTGCGGGGGCTGCCCAGGGGGCACAAAGACAAAAAGCGAAGGAACTAAGACAAGAGCACGAAGAAAGACAAGACAAAGAGCCAAAATCGACAATAAGCAAGGAAAGACACAGGGCGCGAGATACCAGTAGATCGAGAAGAGAGGAGAAGCAAACCAGATAGACAGCAGTACGACAGAAGAAGCTCTCATGACCAAATCGTATGATCTGATCAGGCAGCTCAGACATATGAAAAGCGAGCCCCCGGATTCGAATCCGAAACTCTAAGTACGCTAAGGCGAACCCGGATCTCTACGAACGGTAAATTCTCTAAGGCTGCAGCCGCCTAAGATTAATACATATTTCGCCCGCGACACAGGCTGTCTAAGGGAGTGAAATCACTGCAAATAAACTGCAAATTTTAAAGACATCTTCGACACAAACCAACGTGAAACTGAGGTCGAGAAGGCTTTATACTAAGTTATAACTTATTACTTAAGACGCAAGCGGACACTTTCGAAAAAAATCGGGTTAACACGGCCGGCTGAGCTTGCAGTCTCGATTCAGTTCCCCGTTTTGTCGCACCCAATATGAACCCTCATGTGCGAACACGTCGAGTGTCGACATCGATATCGGCGTAGACCCGACTCACCCCGACAGCTGCCGCAGCCACTAGCTGCTGCAGCTGCATGCCAGCTGCAGCCTGCAGGCCTAGGTGGCATACTAAGTTCGAATCGGCCGCGGACCACAGACCACGGCGAGTCGACGTCGCGACTCGAGCTCGCGACTCGCGAATTCAAATCTCCACAAAACGCTAGATTTACTAAGTTAATGTCGACGTCGACGTCGACTCGTCCCGCGGGCCGCGGCGTACGTGGATATCGATCGACGAACGTAGTTACCCAAAATGACGTCGTTCCCCAAAACGCTAGATTTTTCAAGTTTGACATCGTTTGCAAACGGAAACTACGTGGTGGCCATGGCTTATCCGCGGATAACGGAACTTTTTTGAAAGTAACGGAAAATGGCGGATACTAGTAACGGAAAGTAACGGAAACACACCGTGACTGCAGTCTGCATGCAGCTAGCGCTGGACTAGTACGTATACTGCTGATGTAGGCTTTATAAGCAGGCTTAAAAAGCTTAAGTTAACGCAGCTACAGCCCGCACTACGTATACGACATGCGCAGCCTGGCAGGCTGCAGAAGCGCAGCTGCAGCTGTCATGAACGTTGCGCTCCGAGAGGCTCAGCAACCGTGTACGCACTGCTCCTGCTGCATAGATAGCGTCTGTACACACGTACGTGGCTAGCGCTAGCATAGGCGCTTGTCTTGAAGGAGCACATCAGCAGGCGAAGCCAACGCAGCGCTCGGCTATAGCTAGCGGAAGCAGCGAATATTTCGAAGCTTAAGGCTCGAGGCGCCCGCCTATTACTGATGAAATCGAAGTAGCGAGGCTATTTAAATTTGAAGACAAAGAAAGACCGCATGCGCAGTGCCCTGAATTCGAAGTCTAGATCTGGCATTTTTTCTGAGATACTGCGAGTACGGGTATGTATCGCGTTTCAAATTCATGCATGTTTAATTTCACGCACAGACAGAGACTCAGACTGCAGCTGGAATTATTAAATGGGGGGGTGCGGGGGGGCTTGCCCCCCTGCTTGTAATTAGATCCGAATTTTGAGCCCCCGGGGCAGGGTTTAAATTTGTAAATTGCAGCTGCAGTGCTCAGATCTGAGCATCCCCTCGAGCTCGGATCACCTGGCATACATGTATAGTCTGCTGGACGCGAATATCGTCTCGTGCGCATTTGGTGCTCTTCACACATATTGAAAAACGAATTTAAATCCCTCGTTCATCTCGATCGCTTCGCGATCTCGATTCACTCTGGATTTAAATTCGTTTTTCAATATGTGTTAATTTAACTACTAAAATACATATTTATCGATTAATTTCTTTAACTTTTTATGCAAACTTTGTATAAATTAATGCAAACTTTGTATTAAAAATGATAAACGCGTTTAATTTAATGCATATTCACGATTGATTCAATCGATATTATATCGATAGATTATGTTCTTTGTCGATTACATATATAACTTCGATTGATTAACATTAAACTACTTAAAGAACGATATAATCGCGATTAATTCGCATAAATTCGCATAAATTCGCATAAACTCGATATATCTCTCTGGTATTGAAGTAGACCACCGCCCATTCTGTATCGAAAAACGCAAAAAGTGTCACAGAGTTGCATCATGTCCAATTAAACAATCGATGGAATTGCGGATTTACATTTTTGCACCGAAAAAGTGTCACAGAGTTGCATTATGTCCAATTAAACAATTGAAGAGATTGCGCGATTTTCTATTGGAATATATCGGAACTGCATCACGTCCAATTAAACAATCGATGAGATTGCGGATTTACATTTTTGCACCGAAAAAGTGTCACAGAGTTGCATGGTCTCCAATTGATCAATCGATTAGATTGCAGATGTTCTATAAAACAGAATAAATGAAATCAAGTGTGACAGATAGTATTCAAATGATATTCAGTAAGATATATTTCTGTTTTTGAGAAGAGTAGTAAGGGGGGCAGAATGTCTGTGACGCCTGTGACGGCTGTGACGCCTGTTTTCAGAAGTCTGTCATTTTGAAAATTTTAAAAAGTTTGAAAGTAGGCGTCACAGGCGTCACAGGCGTCACACTCAATTAATTTAGGTGTCACAGCGAAATTGCAGACCATTTCCAGTAAGACAACTTCGCATTTTCGGAAAGGTGGATTAATGGATAGTGTTTTGTAGGTGTCAGAGGTGTCACAATACGGATTTCAGTAAGACAAGAATATATTTTTGAATATCTCAGTAAGAGAAAGAGATTCCATTTTTAATTGGGTGTGACGCCTGTGACGGCTGTGACGGCTGTTTTAAGAAGTCTGTCATTTTTGAAAATTTTAAAAAGTTTGAAAGTAGGCGTCACAGGCGTCACAGGCGTCACAGTCAATTAAAGAGGCGTCACAGTCAATTAAATAGGTGTCACACCCGATTATCTGACCATTTTCAGTAAGACCATCTGAAATTCTGAATTTCTCAGTGTCAACTAACTCGGAAATCGCAATACTCTATGTTTCTCCGATTTCTCCAACCCTGAAAACACACCTGTTATTCTCTCATCTATCTCATGAGATACTCTCGTTTCGCCAAAAAATGACAAACGATTTCCCATCATGCTGTAAAGGAAACATGCCGATTAACCAGCAATATCACAATTTCCATGGGACTTACATCTTGATTGTGAAAAGAATACAAGATCATTATGAGATCTTTCAAGAGATGGGATTGCGAATTACAAGGAGATCAACTCTTTGTAGATTCTTGAAAAAGAATGGTGCTAAATGGGATAAGACAATTCGCCGATGGTATACAGAAGATCGAAAGAGTCCCATTCTTAATATTTTCGAGACAGATGGGGAGTTCTTCTATCAGGATCGGTTTAATCATTACCAATAGCCAAGAACTCCAACTGGAATGAGTTGTCAATTCCATTCATATCTACAAGATCACCATAATAATCGCGAAACTCAACTGTTAACTCTCTAATCACAAGGTTTCGATCGGTTATTTTTATGTATTCACTGTGCTCTCCACTGTGATAAACATACTGTCCAATATCTTTACTTAATTGCAATCTGAGAATCGCCCCTTGATTCTGTGGTTGAGATTGTGGGACAATATTGTGGTTTGTAGCAAATGGGGAGAGTTCTTTAATGTGCATGTATAAATACTGTTCTGCATTCATATCTGTCATCTTGGAAGCTTCTAACTTGTAGTTTAAGCGAGATGCCTCGAATTCATATCCTGTGAATGTGATTCCCCATTGGGGATGGTTTGGGGTGATTGGTATTCCTGCGAAATAAAGGAAATTCTCGGGGGCATATAAAGACCTTGCAGACTCTGGGAAATCGTAAATCTGTTCAGTGGAAGCCACCCACTCCACTGAACTCACACCAAGAAGTTTACCCAATCTCTGTGTAGATGCTACCATCTCGAATTGAACATTACTGTAAAACTCCAATTTGTAGGAGGTAGGGTTGTAGTAGACCTTGAATGCATATGTGAGATTGTTGCTCCCAGTAAAGGTGAAATTCAGACCATAATTATATGGAGTGGTGACCCCGAAATGACCTTGATTTATGTAACCACTTGGGAGAAGGAAGACCTGCTTGGTTTCAGAGATGCCTTGGTAGTAGAATCTGACAAGAAGGTGGTCTGTTCCAATGGAGTTATAGATGCTGTTGGGGATTTCTGCATACAAAACTCGACATTCTCTTGGTTTAGTCACTGGGGTTGTGAGTGAAACTTTGTAGGAGTTTTCTATTTGTCCATCTGATCGGTCTCTGCTATCTATATTGACCAGCCGAATCATTTTAATATATGTTTATAGATAAAAGAAGATGCCTGTGGATTACATCGAAGTGAGCTCTTTCAATACAATTTCGGGAGATGGACCTACTTCGAGTTTTATTGCTCGCCTCCCCAGCACATATGAATTTGTAAGAGCAGTGAGACTGGTCTCAGCAGAATTCTATAACAGCATTCCCATGGTGAGTGGTGAAACCAAACCAGGAGATGTGACAATAGATAATGCATTCTACCTTTATTGGTCTGAATATTACCAAGGTGCAGGAAGCACTGGTATTCCAACTGATCGACCTGCTGCCGATTATGAATCATGGAAACACATTGTGATAAGTCGCAGCACACCCATTCAAAACCACCAACAACTGGTGAATGTAATTAACTCCAAACTTGCATTGAGAGAACCAGCAGTAGCTATTCGTTGCAAATGGGATGATACACTGAAACGAGTAATATTCCATTCCACCATACCGTTTTACCTGGCTTTCTCAACCGCAATTAACCCAACCCAGGCACAGATTCAGAGGTTTTTGAGTTCTGCTCGACTGCTTGGTCTTGATCCTGGAAGATATGGTAACACACCAATCCAATCTCAGGTTTATAATACTCTTACTGATGGTATCTTCACTGGGTCGATGGTGCATGGTATTATATCTTCATTTGAACCCGAGAAGACCAGGGATAGTGTCCTATTTGTGAGAGTAAAAGAGCTTGGTGATCTTGTGCAATGTGGTGATGGTCTCCTCACTGGATATTTCCACAAAATCGTGGTTCCTGATAAAGATTATGGTGAGCATGTCGTTTATAATTCGACAGAAGCCCATCCGATTTATAAATACTATAACAAGAATCTGGGACTCTCCACATTTTCGGTTGACATTGTGAATGCAATTAATGAACCAATTGATTTCGAAGGTCAACCTGTGCACCTCACCTTCGAAATTCGATATGGTGATGAACCTGCTGGTGATCCTGTGTATGAATACTTCAAGAGGAGGATGGCGGAAACCCATCCATCTTATCCTGTAATTGCGAGTTTTGCGTAAAATCAAGGATCATTGGTGAATTTTTTATGTTGCAGTATAATAAAAGAGATAATCATGGATATTACTTCGACCCTCCAACGTCTTTCTCTGAAAGAAGCTCTAACAACCCCGGAAGAAGCCAAGGCGTTCTTCTTGGACAACTCTCTCATGCTTGGTCTTGAATCCAAGTCGAAGCCAGTTCTTGTTGTTGTGAACCCAAGCAACACTTTCGAGAATAATGCTGGAAATCGCATTAGTTTCAAGCTTCCTCGCTACAATTTCTGTGGAAAACTCGAACTTGCGTTTGACCTTCCAGCCATTACTTTTGCTGGTGATACCGACCTTGTTCGCAATGGATACGTTCGCCCAGTTGGTGCTCTTGTCTCTCGACTTGAAATCACCTATGGATCTTACACTTTCCATGTGCCTTCTGATTTCCTTGCTCATTTCCCTCTTATCTATTACAGTGAGGATCAACTCGCCAAGAAGAAGCGTTCAATGGGTATGGTTCATGGTATCCCTGCCCATGGAACCAACCGACTTGGTGGGTCATTTTTCACTGAAATCCCAGTCCCATGGCTAAACCATTACCTACCTCTTGGTGCTCTCTCAGGAGAAATGGTGGTAACTGTCTGGTTCAAGGATGCTGGAAAGGGTTATGTTGAGACTTCTTATGGTGGTCGTGAACTTACAACTGCTGTTGGAACTGTTGATGCAACTGCTGATGATGGACTTGGAAATTTCACAGATGGAACCCTTGCCCATGTTGGTCAACAGATCACCACTTTCACCATCTCAGGAACAACCCCTGAAATTAAAGTCACTTCTCCTCGTCTTTACATGCATGCTATTAATGTTTCTGATGAACTGTTTGCTACTGTCATTGAGAAGGTGAAGACCACTGGTATGGCTATTCCTGCTCTGGATATTGGTTTTGTTGACAGTGTCAATTTCGCTGCAAAAGGCAATGCTCAACCAAATCGTATTAACCTGTCACAGATCTCGGGTCTTGTCTATGGTCTTCTTGTTTCAGTTCGTTGCCGCAGGTATTGATGGTTTCAATGGTTCCCACAGTGTTCTGAAAACGTATGCTAACTCAAAAGACATTACTTTCACTGTCGAAATTAATGGTCAACGTCTCTATGCTACTGAGCCCATCCCTCTTCTCAAAGGTGCCGAATTAATTGCGGATGCCTTCAAGTGCTCAAATATGGACAAGGTTGCAGACAAATATGTCCTCAGTGGTCTACCATTCTGTGTTGATGGAGAGAAAGCGATTCGCAACATTGCCCAGTCTGGCTATGTTGATCTCACGAACTCCTCCTCCTCTTTCCTCACTCTATACATGCCTTCTGACCAGACAATCACAGTTAATGTTCGTGCTCTCATGCACAGTTTCATTATTGTTGACAAAGATGGTCTTCGTCGCATTAATCTGTAAAACCATTATCAGTAACGTTTCGTTATTTTTATCTATCTTTAATAAGAAAGATCTACAAAGCCATGAACGATTTAGAAGAGTTTAATGCAGGCGAAATGATAACCCCACCATTTCGTGCTCTTTTCATAGGAAAGTCTGCAACAGGCAAGTCAGAATGTGTGAAATATTGGTTGAAACAGCTGCATGATGCGAAAAAGATTGATACTGTTCTTGTTGTGAGTGGGACGTCCTTCAATCATTTCTGGGATGCAGTTGCAACATTGCAACTCGGGAAATGGGATGCTGCTTACATTTCCAAATTACTGGATGAAAGGCAGGAGAAAATCGAAAAAGGGGAACCTGTGAATCAAATGTGTATTGTCCTTGATGATTTAATAGATAATGAGTTAATAGACCTAACTCGTGATAAAATAATTGGCTCTGTGTATTCGCGCGGCCGACACTCGGCAGTATCCTGCATCTGCATAACTCAGAAATTGCGTAAGGTTTCTTCAACAATTCGAGTAAATTCGGATTATGCTGTGTTCCTGAGTGCTGCAAATCGCAAAGAACTCGAAGCCATTGAAGAGGAATATAATATCATGCGAAACAAAGACGATTTCTATAAGATGTTTGAGGAGTATGTGCACTCTTACCAATATATTGTGTGGTCTTCTGCGAATTATTCGGTGAACTATTATGTTGATAAAGCGGATCTGGTCAAAGATTTCCCATTTCCTCGGTTCCACAGGAAGCCCAAAAAGAAAGAGGACGAATTACCACCTCCACAGAAAGAGGAAGCCCCCAAAGAGGTCAAGAGTGGTGTTCATTCGAATAAACTGATGCGATATAAGAGAGGTTTGTAAAATAATCTCTGCTTCTAATAAATATACAATGCCTTCTAAACGCAAAGTTGGTGTTCCTGCCGGTGCTATGTCATATTCTGCATCCTCTGGAACCGGTTCTATTAACACAGAGCCCCTGAAATTCAATGGTGTCAATGAAGTCAAAGCATCACAGCAACAGGAAGATCCCCTCAATGCTGCTTACGAAGAATCTCCCGATGATAAAGCGCCTCAAACATCCACCAGTGATCAATTGAATATTTCGCCCGAAGCCACAAAGATGAAAGCAGTTGGTGAAGGTGCTCGTCGAATTATTGGTGCTGCTGATGACAAAGGATTGGGTCTGCAAGATCTCTCACTTGCTCGCAAAGGTGAAGGTGTCTCCAAGGAATCTGACAAGGTAATTCAATCCATGGCTGGCGAGGTCACCTACAAGGTCGCACCTACACAGAATATTCATCGAATTCCCAAAGCCCAATGGGACGAAATGACTGCGAAACTAAAAGATCTGGAAGCGAAATCGAGTGCACTTGAACAGTATGTATCTGAGAAGAAAGAGCGAGCGAAATTAAAGGAGATGCTGCGAAAGGAGGTGTATAGAATGGGAATCACTGGTCTCCCAGATAAGCAGTTCATTGGTAAGAAAGAAACTCAAATCGATGAGCAGGCAGTTGATGAGATGAAGACCAAAACCCAAAAGGGCACCATTGAACCTGGTGCTACCAAAGCAGAGGTTGACAAAGGTGTTGCCCCAACAGTATATAAACGACGAGTTTGGCTATAATTATCTCGCATTAAAAGAGAAAGCATCATGGATTTTCTGCGCAAAATCATTGAGATGTTTAATCTCCACATTGTGAGCAATTGTCACAGTGGTTGCTGTGATACAAAAGTCGAAATCGAATTCTCTGACACTGAAAGTCATGGATCTGGCGGTAGGCGATTATCCACAGACTCGGTGGATTTCGAGGAGCATATTAAAACAGAGACAGTGAGGCGACGCTCTGTATCTTTCACAGATCCGAAATTAAATCTCGGTAATTAATATCGAATGCTCAGTCTCTCTGAGATCTATGCTATCCTTGAAAGGAAATCCGCTGAATATGCAACAGAAGACGCAATAAAAAAGCGTAGACAGGAACTGGTCTCGATCTGCAAAAAATGACAAGGGATTTAAGGGTAAGGTGTGTTTGATTGGTGAACCCGGACAAATTATTTTCTCGTCCAAATATAAGGAACATATCAAATGGAAACTGAATCTGTGGTCGAATTCGAACTTGCAATGAGCGAAATGGATCCCAATGAGAGGAAAAGGTTGTATGACCGCTTGTATTTCCAGAAACGTTATCAAGATGAGGAATTTCGTGAATTATATCGTAAAAAGGCACTGGAACGATATTATCGCAGGAAAGCTGCTGAGATGGATCCCAATAATCCAGTCAAACGCCCAGTAGGTCGTCCCAGAAAATACTGAACCGCCCCCAAAGTCCCAGATATCCGCTGAATCCTTTTTGTTACCATGATCAATCGACTTTTCGATGGATCATTACCATATATCGAGCGCCAATCGGAAAACCCAAAGGTATTTAAAGGTTAGCCGCCACAAAATGACAAGGATCCGGAGAAATTAATTTCTCCATTAAGTGTAAGAAGCCCCCAATTTTCGAAATGAACGCTGCCGCCAAGAAATCCCTGAAACGCCTTGTTGACTGGCTTCGTGAAGACGATGTCCTGTCTGAGAATCTCGTAATTCCTGTTGATCCTGATACCAAGAGACCGCTTTTCGCTCATAAAGACGGATCCTGGACTTGGGATAAATTCGATGAAGCCCTGAAATCCGGTAAATATACTGCTTGGGGCATTCTTGCTCGTAATATCATGGTTATTGACTTCGACCAAGAGGAGGATTTCGCCAAATTCGAGGAGCAATTCCCTGATGATTTCGGTGGTGTTAATCCACTTGCTAAAACCAAAAAAGGATATCATGCTTATTTCGCTCGACCTGCTGAATTCGACACCATTAAGATCTGGGATAAAGCAGGTGCATTCAAAGGAAACCCCAAGATCGACTGCAAAACGATTGCATCCACTGGGACTGCTGGGGTAATTAATATTTGTCCCAGTCCCAACAAAACATGGATCAGAGAGCCATGGGCATCTGAGTGTGAGTTAAATGAACCTACTGCTGAGTTGCAAAAGTGGATTGTTGACAACTACGAATTCCCCAAAGGTGCACATTCTTATTTTGAGAGGTGCGCTGAGGAGAATTTGCAGAAACATATTCTTTCTAAACTGGAAGAATTCGGTTTCATCTTGCCCACAATCATCAATGAGACCAAGATGGGATACAATTTCACTGCTGAGAACAAAGGTCTGATCTGTCCCTGCTGCAAGGGAAGCCATGACTCGAACAATTGGTATATTGTTCAAGGGAAGGAGAAGGACAAATATATTGTTTCGAGTTACAGTGCAAACTGCAAAAAGCGAAGCATCACAGTTCGTGTGAAGGAAGAGACAGATGTGAAGATCGAAAATCTGATTGATCGGTCTGCTGGATCTGATGGTGCCCATTATGATGTTGCACAGGTTGCCTATCTTGTTCTGCAAGACAAATACAAGTATTCCAACAAGACCTGGTTCAAGTTCAATGATGTATGTGGGATTTGGGAGATGGATGAAACTGGGAAGCGAATCTTTCTCTGTTTGAGCTGCAAGGTCTGTCCAGTTTATCTTCAACGTTCTGTTCAACTCGCACAGAGAGCACTTCGTGATGAAGAGAACCGCAATTCCTTGGAGGAAAGGTCAAAGATTCTGCTGGGAATTGCTAAGAGCCTCAAACAGACTACATACAGAACTGCACTTATGTCTGATCTTTCAGTTCTGTTCAGTGACAAGACCTTTTTCGAGAGACTTGATACTGTTCCCAACATCATTGGATTTACAAATGGTGTGTTTGACCTGAACTCCATGACTTTTCGACAGGGACTCCCAGATGATATGGTGAGTAAGACTGTTGGCTACGATTACACCACAGAAATTGACCAAGAGAAAGTTGCGAAGATTAAATCCATCTATGCAGATATTATCGAATCTGATGAAAACCGCGAATTTATGATGGGATTAATTGCCTATGCCCTGAGTGGTTTGACAGAAAATCAGAGATACACTTGCTGGACTGGAATTGGAGCAAATGGGAAATCACTGCTCCAAGAGTTGGTGAAAGACACATTTGGTGAGTATTATGGGTCACTGGACATGACATATTGGACTAAACCCAAGAAGAGTTCGTCAGAGGCTTCCCCAGAACTCGCTTGCATTCTTGGGAAACGAATTGTTTTCAGTAATGAAGCAGAAGATGGTGATATGCTTCAACTGAACAAAATCAAACAGGTTACTGGTGGGAATGAGATGAAGGTTCGAGCTCTTTTCAAAGATCTTGTTACATTCATTCCCATGTTCCAGTTGTTCTTGTCCACAAATGACAACTTGGGAATCAGTAAACCAGATGCAGCAATTCAAAGGCGAATTATCTACTACCGATTCGAAAATGTCTTCAAGGTCGATCCTCAGCCTGGTGAGAAGAAAGCAGACACCACTCTCATGCGCCTAATGAAGAATGATGACGATTATAAAATGGCGCATATGTCCATTCTCCTGGAAATGTGGAGAACCCATTCTCTCAATGAATTCGTCACCAAACCACCCCAGTCCATTGTTGATCAAGGTGTTGAATATTTCAATGAGAATGACAAGATTGGAGAATGGATTCGTGAGAGTTATGAACTCACCAAGAGTCAAGGGGATTTCGCCACAAGTGAGTCCATTATCAGTCACTTTAAGATGGATCACATGGGCAAATCTGATGAGAAAATCACAGAATGCACTATCTTGAAGAGACTTCGCGAAGTCTTTAATGTGAAGGCTGAGAGAAAGCGAGTCAATGGTGTTCTTGCTCGTGGCTACTTTGGGATCAAAAAGAAGCATAGTCGCAAGTTGGTGGATGACAGTGATGTTGAAGGTGGGGATGAGTAAACAAAACAGAATCGATTCTAATACTGATTGAATTTCTTATTTTTTAAAAACCTTACTGTAAATGGTTTGTGTGACAGCTGTGACACCTTTTTAATTGAGTGTGACGCCTGTGACGCCTGTGACGCCTGTGACGCCTATTTTCAAACTTTTTAAAATTTCAAAAATCTACAAACCTCTGAAAACAGGTGTCACAGGCGTCACAGGCGTCACACCCAATTAACCACAGACTCCCCCCTGTGGGTCGATCACTTTCGCGAATAATAATTGGACAATATAAAAACGTATCGGAAATCGGTGTGTTGTGACAAAAATTGACTGGCGATTTAAGGGATCGTTGCGTATTTCACTTGACTAAGACAGAAAATGGATTATTTTGATGAAATTCGGCAGCAGCTTGTCGAAAAGAATGATATTGCAGAGGTGGCGGATTATATTGCAAAGATCAGAGCAGGTTATGGTAGAACCTATCAAAAGAAGCGTGTTTATGCAAGCAGACTCGACACAGTGAATGTATATGTCCCCAAAGGCACGAATGTGCGAATTATCAGAACCTGAAAAATGCGAAATGCGTTTAAAACGCCCAAAAATAATATGTTCCCTTAAAGTAAAAGATGCCCCGCCAATCAAATAGAATCATCAAAGAAAAGAAAAACGAAATACTCGGTCTTTTAGGAACCCTTTTAGTTACTGGTGATATTACAGAATTCGAATATGATCGCCAGGCAGCAATCCTGGATAGGAGACCAAGATTATCTCAACTCACAGAAATTACTAATCGCCTCTATGATCGTTTTGAGAAGATGGAGGAATTCAGGGATGAAGGTTTAAGGTTGGGAACAATTGAACCCGAGATTGAAGATGGGAAGCAATGAACAAAGCATACTCTTGGTTAACCTATCGAGCAAGAGGGGAGGTTATCCAAGATGGGATTGAATTCTTGGAGAGAATTGCACCCACTCTACCTCAGAGACTCAGACAGAAACTCCAAGACCTGAGAGCAATTAAGACTCGGTTGACCTTCATTTGTAAGTTCACCAAAGTGAGTGATCCAAGGGTGTGGATCACCAAGTTCATTTATAGTGATTACTTTGTCATCACAAGATCTCGAAATATTGATGTTGAACTGCGAAATGCACTTCAAGCAATGCAGGAACAGATGATGCAGGTGGACAGTTACAGACTGGATCGCATCGAGATGCTGAGAGTGGTTATAATGTCTTATGCTCCTGTGGGTGGTTGCTTCTTCTCAACACCTGAGTGGATTGGATTAAAGAGAGCAACTGTGAATGTCAAGAATATTGATGGTCAAGACTGCTTCAAGTATGCAATCTTGGCTTACCTGCACCGAAAGGACATCAATAAACACAAGAGCAATGAACCCAGCCAGTATAGAAGATGGTTAAACGAACTCAATTTCGAAGGCATCCAGTTTCCAGTTGCCTGTGATGCAGAGGTTATTGATCGATTTGAGGAGCAGAACCCTGAACTGAGTATCAACATTTATGGTGCAGATAATCAAGCACAGTGTTTCTATCCTCTCCATCAATCCAGCAACCCCAGGAGAAAGACCAAGATTAACCTTTTATTAATCGAAAACGAAGAGGATGATAGAGGGCATTATATCACCATCATGTCTCTGAGTAGACTTCTGAAAACCACCTTTGATAAAGCCCATGATGGTCGCATTTATTACTGTGAGACCTGTCTGTCTCGTTTCAGAACTCAGGAGAAGCTGGATGTTCATATAGAAGCGAATCGCTGCATTGATTGGAGGGAGAGCAAAGGTAAATGCCCGAAATCTGGAAGTCACATTGCATTTGGGCTTCAACACCTTCGCAAAACTGTGTGGCTTCCCACTATCTGCTATGTAAAAATGGACAGTCACTCGGTTCCAATTGATGAGAACCGCAGTAAAAGAGAGGTCAAATCGGTTTCTTTAACAGTTGTGATGGGGGATGAGGTGATCTCTCATTATTTCGAGGGATCAGATCCACTTGGTGCTCTGTTTACCACTCTCACAGAGATCAGACCCCAAGTAATCCGCACTCTATTCACCAATATTCCAATGCACCCACTCACAGAGGAGCAGAAAGCAAAATACAAGATGACTAAACACTGTTATATCTGTGCTGAACGATTTACCCATGAGAATTTCCCAGTGAGAGACCATTGTCATCAATCAGGAGCATTTATTGGGAAAGCATGCCGAAACTGCAACCTCCACAGGAGAATCTCAAAGCAAACCAAAGTAGCAATTGTGGTGGATCACATGGATGAATGTGGACACGAAATATTCCGCAAAATTGCACAGCAAGATGATAAACTTCGTGTTGAGATTCTGAGCAAGAATTTCGACCAATACCTCTCCCTGCAATGGGGCATGTGGAAATTCATAGATGCTTCGCACTTCATGGACTTCCAGGCAGTGGATGCAAGTGATCTAATGGGTAAATTCCAGACATTCCGAGAATTGGCGTTTTCCCAATATGGATTGGATCCTGCCAACTATGTTTCGGCTCCTGGATTATCCTGGGATGCAATGCTCATTTACACCAGAGCAAAGATTGAGCAGATCAGTGATGTAGGGCAATACGAATTTATTGAGAGGGCAATTCGAGGTGGGTTTGCTACAATGCCTACTCGATATGCAAAGGTGGAAAACCCAGATGACCATATAGTTCTCTTGGATGCAAATAATCTGTATGGTTTTGCTCTCAGTCAAGAACTGCCCATTGGAGATTTTCGATGGGAAGATGTCTCAGAGGCACTTAAAGAGACCCCAGGACGAAGTGCCTTTATTGAAGTAGACCTGGAATACCCACACACTCTCACAGATCATTATGATTTTCCACTTGTAGTTAATAAAGAACATGTCACCACCGAAATGCTGGGTGAGTATCAACGAAAACTACTGGATATCACAGGTGAGAAGATAAGCAAAGACCCCAAACTCACAGCAACATTCACACCCAAAAACAACTATGTGATCTCCCAACCTCTCTTGGTCTATCTTGTGAGCAAAGGTATTATAATCACGAAGGTTCACAGGGTTCTCTCATTTGCAACCTCTGCATTTATGAAGAGTTATATTGATCTAAATACGAAACTGAGGCGCCAATCTATGTCCAGATTCGAGAGTGACTTCTTTAAATTAATGAACAATGCAATCTATGGTAAATGCCTCGAATCATGCAGGGGTCGCTCTGTGGTTAAGATTGCTAACAGTGAGAAACTCTGCAAGAAATATGCTGCAAGTCCACTCATCAAGGCAACCAATGTATTAAACGAAAATGCTGTTGCCTTTGAGATGTATTCCAAGCATGTTCACTTAGATAAACCTGTTGCAATTGGTGCTTTTGTGCTGGATTTCGCGAAACTCCACAATAGCAGGTTCTTTTATGATGTGGTGAGGAGAACTTGGGAAACAGCAGAGCTACTATTCCATGATACAGATTCTTTCTGTCTCCTGCTGCATACCAATGATCTAAATAATGAGATGAAGCGAATTGCTGGACACCTTGATTGCAGTAATTATGATCCCACCCACCCTCTCTTTGATAGGAGCAATCGTTTGATTCCAGGTAAATATAAAAACGAGTTTCCAAATGCAAAGATTGTGGAGTATGTAGGTCTGAGATCGAAACTCTATGCTTTCAGAACTGAGACCTTTGATAAAATAAAGATGTCTGGGACTTCCTCCAAAGAGGTTCACTTTGATGATTTCAAGAGATGCCTGTTTGAAGGCATCACCAAAACAGTAGCAGTAGTAAACAAGCGAAGACAAGACCACAACCTATATGATTTGGAGAGCAGAAGGGTGGCTCTAAACCAACTCGATAGCAAAAGGAAGATATTAGACGATGGAATTCACAGCATTCCATTTGGGCTCTAATCTACTTCATTAATCTTTCTTTTTCTTTGGTTTCGCTCTCCAAGAAGTAATAAACCGCGAATTAAATGCAGCAGCCAAATACATCTTAATCCAGGGTCATTGGGCTCGATTGCAAAATAGTTTGGAATTGTGTTCTCTTTCCACACAGACTCTTGCATTTATTATATGAGAGATAAGGTAAAGATGCCTTCCACACAAATAGGATTGAGACAACCACCAAGAATTGTGAGAAAAGAGGCAATTGAAGATCGAGGGAATATCCTACCTATCACAGTTCCAGTGGAAGAGAAAAGCAGTCGAATATTGAAAAGATCAGAGATGGTCAAGCAATTAATCCCAGAGACCCTCCCAGCTGAGACAGCACCAAAAGAGTCGAAGATTGCTAAGAAGTTCTATGATCCCAGGACAGGCTACAAAGGATTTACTGCAATGAGACAGGAACTACCAGAGGAGAACTACAAGAAGATGAGAGAATGGTATGATAAGCAGGAGGTTGTCCAAATTAATGCACCCACTCTATCTCGAAAGAGAGATCCCATGATTCCAATTAGGCAACCCCTTGATACATATGTGATTGATCTGCTCTTCTTTCCTGCATACAAAAAGCAGAATGATGGTTATGATACATTTATGAGTGCAATGGAATCAACCCTGAGAACAGGGTTCATAATCCCAATGAGAGACAAGAGTGCTCTTACTACACTTGCAGCATTCAAGCAACTTGAACAAAGAGTCCCCAGACCAATTGTTCGCATTCAGAGTGACAGTGGAAGCGAATTTACCAATGTATTATTCACAGATTATCTGGGAACCAAATTCATTGAGCATCAACTAAGTGATGTTGCAGATCACAGAACCCAAGGTCGAATTGAAGCCTTTAACAGACAGATCAAGAGATTGATCACAAACTACTGCATTGCAAATAATACTGCACGATTTTTTGATGTGTTGGGTGATATTGAGTATAATTATAATAATACCATTCACTCTGCAACCAAGAGGAAACCAGCAGAGACCACAGAAGCCCACTACAAAGAGATTGTGAATATGGAGGATCAGAGATTCAAGAAATCAATTGAGTATCTTGATGCTCTGAAACCTGGAATGTTTGTGAGAGTGAAAGTTGAAAAGAACCCATTTGCAAAGCAGGGAGTTAATTGGTCTCGAATTGTTTATAGTGTGGAGGGTAGAGAGGGCTTCAAGTTCAGAATAAAAAGTCCCAGTGGTGAGATAGTTGATGGTAGATTCGCTTTTCATGAACTGCTGCCCATTAAAGGTGTTGAGTATCATGAAACTCCCACAGTGGATGCTCTTGAACAGGCAAAGGAGGAAGCCAGGGTTGATTCAGCAATCAGAAAGGAGGGCATAGAAAAAGCAAGTGAAATACCAAAAGAACCCCTCACAGAAGCAAGAGCACAAAAGAAGGGTAGAGTAGAGAAAGAATTAAAGAAGTTGACCATAGCAGGAACCAGAAGTCAACAGTCAGAGGTGGTATAATGACTTTTCAACCACCAAAGAAACATATACTGCACCCCAAACTCGATTCAATCTACGAAGAGGGCAGAGGAAATAGATTAACAACGCTTTCGGAATCTCTTAGACCTCTGGCGAATTTTCCTCATTTGTCTATCTTTTTCAATAATTTCCAAGAAGAAAGTTTCAAGGTTTGAGACCAGTTGGTAATTATAAACAAAGAACAGTCTCACATGCTCTGGCTGTGACATGAAGAAATTGTAATAGAAAGCAGTCTTGAAATCATGGATCCAGTCTGACTGGGCAGCATGGATGATAGCAGGGTCTTGGTAGATGGGATCCATAGCAGAAGTTTGGAGAATCCAGAAACTCCTTGTCAATTTTTTATTTTGTAAGTGCCCGATCACGACGAATCCTGATTGGCGCTATCGTGGCGATTCCGAATCTGTTTTCAGATTTAAAAACGGAGCACCTGGTAATAAAATACATATGTATGACCGATATTGAAGTTTCGGTGAAGTTTCGGTGAAGTTTCGGTGAAGTTTCGGTGAAGTTTCGGTGAAGTTTCGGAAAAGTTTCGGTGAAGTTTCGGTGAAGTTTCGGTGAAGTTTCGGTGGAGTTTCGGTGAAGTTTCGGTCAATCGGATAATTCTATGAATCGCAAAATGGTTGCGCGTCATCGCAACCATCATCGCAACCATGGTTGCATCATCGCAACCATCATCGCAACCATCGTTGCATCATCGCAACCAGGTTGCGCAACCACTCAATGGGAAAAAAATTGGTTGCGCAACCTGGTTGCGCAACCAGCGCAACCATGGTTGCATCATGGTTGCATCATATCGCAACCATGGTTGCATCATCGCAACCAGGTTGCGCAACCATTATGACGTCATGACATCACTTGTTTCATCATATATATATATACCATACATTTCGTGTGACACTGAGCCCCCCGAGTTGGCGACCGACCAATCCGCGATTTTGTGGTCAAAATGTATATATGCGCATATATACTTGACGGTTCGCGTTACTACTGTCGGCATCGCCTAACGTTCCCACTGTGGGGCTGTCGGCATCTTCAAACGCTTGTATCTCACCACCAGATCATCAGATCGCGACCGTCGACATAGCGCTGGAAAGCGCTTAAAAAGACCTACACGATGGTGTAGGTATCAAGTATATATACGTATATATTTCATACATATATTTCGAAAAAACGATTTATCGGCTACTTTCTAATGTAAGGAACATACAGTAAAATAATGCAAAATACAGTAGCTACTGTAAAAAAAGCCATAATCTGGTGCACCATACATCAGAAGTCCTGATGTATCATACACTTCGAATAAATGCACCTGTGACATCCACTCTCATAGTTGGGTGTTGATGTATACAAGTGGATAAATTCGAATATACCTTGTCCTCAGAGGGTAGCCAATATAGAAAACGTCTCTAATAGAGGTGGGATACCCAGAACTGTATGAGACATCACCACTGTTGTGGGCATTATTAATAGTTTCACACATAAACACTCTGTTGACACCTTCATACTTGATAAATGACCAGGAAACACCATCTTGTGATGTTGCAACATTGAAGGTCTTAATAAAAGCGTTTGTTACACCAGAACCATATGCAATTATAGATGCAACCTCAAATATGTATGGGAAGGTTACTTGGAGATACTCAGTGGGAACACTCCATATCCCATCAGGAGCAGATGCATTTGCTTCCCAACCTGTCAAGGAAGGTCTTGCTTTAAATGCCTCCCTTCCAATTTTTGATGATGAAGCAGTGAATGCACCATCTGATAGAAGATACCAGTTAGCATCAATGGGAGGTATGTTATTCAGAGTGGATGATATATAGAACCTTGCAGGGTTCTTGATTTCGTAATTTGCAACCAGTAAATCACAGAGTCTATCAATCATCACAGTGTTTGCTGCTATATATATTTCGGTTGCATCTATCATATCTGGTATTTTAGAGGTATCATCCAAAGAGTTTACTATGGTCTTTGGAAGTGGAACAGAGAGTCTATAATATCTTGCATATCCTTGATCATCATTGTATGGGAGAAACTCTTGCATCTTTTCCAGAGCAGACAGTTCACTTGCAGCCATCAACATATTGATTAATGGACTTCCAGAGGTCGAAGCAATCCAAGAGAGGATGCCCCAGCTGTTCACATCTTCATAAGAGTAACCCACATTTGGAGCATCTGTTTCATTGACTTCACCACAGGATATACTGATCACAATTATATCATCATCATCATCATAGATCTTCTTAGCATGACTGTAACCACATACACTGGGATTGTTGTTACCTGAGATTGCACCATCAATAAGAGACATCCCATCATAGTTCACAGGTGAGAAATATGTTGGAGCAGCAGAGGTGGATCTTGCAGCAATCTTGCTGGGGATGGATTTGTAGGAGTTATCATTGGTGATAAAAATGGGCTTCATACTCACAGTGTCAAAACTTGTGATCACTACATCTTTTAGAGAGTCTTGAATGAGAGACTCACCAGTAACAGTGAGAATGGCTGTCTCCAATGGGGTCACATCATACTTGGTGTTGAAAAGTGCATTATCAATAATATTTCTGGGATTTGCAAAGATTAAGGGGAGTTGATTGAGATAAGTGGAATGCAAATCGGTTGCTGTGAGTTTAGGTTCGTTTGGAAATTCGGGATTTTTCACATTGAGACCAATCGCAATTATCCCACCAGTGGATGTTCCACTCACCAGGTCAACAAGATCTATTACTCTTTTTCCTGTTCGAGTTTCGATTTCTTTTAGCAATCTCGTAATAATTATACCACGAGCTCCCCCACCTGAGAGACTGAGGCAAATCTTCAAAGGCATATTTACTTAACTCAAATTTAATAAATCTCTATAAGTAGAGTAAACAGGGATGAGTTTCAATTATCCAGCAAACCTACAAACCATTCCCTCATCAGGAAGAGGGAAGACAGATAACAAACATGTAAATTTCGATAACTTGACAGCCAGAGGGTCAATCTCAATTGACCACAGTGCAGATGAACCCTCAAAGACTCACCCAAGAGAGCATGCACTTTCAATAAACGAAATGGATCCCGAAAAGGAGGATGTGAGTGTTGCTTTCAGCATGGGAAATGTGAAATCGAATCAGGTAGCCCAGATTAAAGCAACCAGGAGCAGACCAAGAAAACTGAAAACCAGTGGAACCCACCCAGATATTCCAACTCGATTCGATAGTGGTAGGTTAATATTCAATGTTCAAAATGAGAAGGGTGGGCATCAGAGTGGTTTGAGAATCTATAATGAAGGATCAAATGCAATTGCACAAATTCCCGAAATATTACAGATAGCCCCCCATGGAGAAACCAACAAAATCGAGTTCACTAACAATGTTTATCCACGAGATATTGTGGCGAATTCGGCTTCTAATGCGCAATTCGGTTTCCAACTACCTGGTGATACAGCAAAGAATAAGGCGTCTATCACTGTCAACAGTAGCCCCACTCAACCAGTAACAGTTCATTTACACCCAGACCTTGTCGAAATGGATAGGCACCTTTTACCTTTGGTGACAAACACCAAAGATCTTGGTATTAGAACCAGACAATGGCGAAATATCCATGGAAGCAATGTCTATGCAAATGGAGAGAAACTTGTAAGTGAGAAGACCATAAGAGAGATCTTTGAGTATTATGGACCTGTCCCAGTTCCCTTCCCACTACCATGGGATCCACCAGATTTAACACCCAAAAAGCAACCAGGAAGAGAATACACAGCAGATGAGACAGTTCCTTTTGGTCAACACATTGTGAGTTGGGAGCAGGTTCGAAATAAACCTATAATTGAACCAAGAAAGCAAATTGATGAGCAATATTTACCTCCTGAAATTGATATTTTGGAGCTTGACGAATACCAATTCGTTCCAGATGAGGAGGAATACCTACCTGATGGTTTCGACCCACAAGAGTATGAATATGATCAATATGATCCCAATGAGGAAGAGTATTTACCAGATGGTTTAGATCCACAAGAGTATGAATATGAGCAGAATTATGAACCCCATGAGGAATATTTAGCAGATGGTCTCGAACCACCAGTTGTTGATTATGAGCAACCATATGAACCCCATGAAGAATTATTACCAGATGGATTTCGCCCAGAGATTTGGGAGTTCTTCCCAGATTGGGAGCAGATCAATAACAAACCAGCAAGATTTCCACCAGAGGATCACAACCATGACTGGGATGAGATATTAGGTAAACCAGAGAAATTCCCACCAGAGGATCACAGGCATGACTGGGGTGATCTGGATGGGATACCAGATAAGTTTGCAGCAAGCAACCATGAACACACCTGGGATGAGATCAATGACCAACCAGAATTCGCAAAAGTAGAGCCTCTTGCTACTCTGGGAGTTTCTCTTTACCAGACTTGCAATGTCCCTGAAAGGATCTTTTTGAATCACCACTATGTTCATGTGGAAGGGACACTTGCAAATTCAGCTATGATAGGACCATTGCATATTAGAACATTACCAGGCTCTTATAATCCACCACCAGAACCAGGAGCAACCATACCAAATATCTTTGTGTCAAGCTACATGGAGGTTGACATACCCACAGATACTTTTAGAGTTCCAACAGACCCAGCAACCTACCAAAATTACAATGCAGCTATACAGGTTCATGTTGCAGATGTGAGCAGTCTGGATGGATCAAGACCAATGATAGTTTTCAGTCGAGATAAATACTCCTACATTCCCATAGTGGGAACTGCAAATGATAATTATGGGAGGGCAGAGCTTGCATGGATTAAAACAGATTATGGTGGGGTTCTGGAAGCCAATCAGAGGATGGCTGCAAAAAACATACACAACGAAAATATTTCGAGAGTGGTCACAGAGGATTACCTTACTGCTGTTGTTCTTGTGAATATAGTCACCCTTGCTATGCTCGCAAATTATGTAACTAAAAATGAACTTGCAGCCGAATTATCCAAGTATCTTCCTCTGGTGGGTGGGACAATCACAGGAAACCTGACAGTTAATAGTAATATTTACACAAGCAACCTTTACACAAGTAACATTTATACAAGTAATAATGTCACCATTGCAGGCAGTCTGAAAGTATCCAGCAACTTCGAATTAGGAACCTATGGAACTCTATTGAATGTGACATATGACACACCCTACTACCCAATTAATTCCAACACTGACCCTGCTACAACCATTTCGAAATGCCTCTATACAATGAGAATGGATGGGCTTCCTGTTAACACAAATCCTTACAATCAGTTCATCCCCAATAGAGCGACAGCAGCTGTGCCATTTATTTCAGGGATTACTTTCCCATTTTGGGGAAGTAGTGGAACTGTTGCAGCTAATGCTGCATTGAACAACCGAAAAGTGGTAAGAAAGTCAGGTGGGTATACTGCGGCGGCATTCATAAACTACTCTGTGACTGTTGATTGGTCAGAGGGCATGACACTGTTCTATGTAGGTAGTCACTACTCTGCACCAAATTGGCAAACAGTTCATTTAGATTTTGGTTCTCCTGATGGAAACCATAAAATAGCATTTGGGTATGTGTCATCTTTATCATTTGGCTTGTATTCATTTACGAGCAATGGGGTGAGTTACCCAGCTCCAAGAGTAAATACTAACTATGCCTCACACTCAGCCAATTATTGGGACACCACCATAACTTCTAATGCTATAACCTTTGGTATTGGGGGACAAGATGTAGGAACATTTACAGGAACAAATTACCTTCCCGCTTCAACTTTCAATCGAATGGGAGTCGACTATTTCATAGGTGATGTAGCCGAATACATCATTTTCAATAGAGCATTAACGTTTGAAGAGAAGCAAAGGGTGAGATACTATATTCAGGATTATTACGGTTTTCCAAAAACGCAATCACTGTATTATCCTGACAATCTACGAATCGCTGCTGATTATGTTCACATTGAGAACATAATAGTTAGTTCAAACGCTACCATTCCAAACTACACTACGTCCAATGTGGTGCAGGGTTGGTTGGCTCCAAAGGCTGATACAGCGACTGTGAATGCTCAGATAGCTCCTCTAACCTCTTCTAACACAGTTCAGGGATGGCTTGCTACTACACATATTGAAAAACGAATTTAAATCCCTCGTTCATCTCGATCGCTTCGCGATCTCGATTCACTCTGGATTTAAATTCGTTTTTCAATATGTGTTAATTTAACTACTAAAATACATATTTATCGATTAATTTCTTTAACTTTTTATGCAAACTTTGTATAAATTAATGCAAACTTTGTATTAAAAATGATAAACGCGTTTAATTTAATGCATATTCACGATTGATTCGATCGATATTATATCGATATATTATGTTCTTTGTCGATTACATATATAACTTCGATTGATTAACATTAAACTACTTAAAGAACGATATAATCGCGATTAATTCGCATAAATTCGCATAAATTCGCATAAACTCGATATATCTCTCTGGTATTGAAGTAGACCACCGCCCATTCTGTATCGAAAAACGCAAAAAGTGTCACAGAGTTGCATCATGTCCAATTAAACAATCGATGGAATTGCGGATTTACATTTTTGCACCGAAAAAGTGTCACAGAGTTGCATTATGTCCAGTTAAACAATCGATCAGATTGCGGGATTTTCTATTGGAAT
The DNA here is from genome assembly GCA_004431415.1 of Cyanophora paradoxa. NCBI lineage: Eukaryota > Glaucocystophyceae > Cyanophorales > Cyanophoraceae > Cyanophora > Cyanophora paradoxa. Next base: position 152,873 of record QPMI01000479.1, on the reverse strand, counting down.
ATATCGGAACTGCATCACGTCCAATTAAACAATCGATGGAATTGCGGATTTACATTTTTGCACCGAAAAAGTGTCACAGAGTTGCATGGTCTCCAATTGAACAATCGATTAGATTGCATATGTTCTATAAAACAGAATAATTGAGATCAAGTGTGACAGGTAGTATTCAAATGATATTCAGTAAGAGATAGTTTTGTTTTTGAGAAAGTCAGTAAGAGGGGTGGAATGTCTGTGACGCCTGTGACGGCTGTGACGCCTGTTTTCAGAAGTCTGTCATTTTTGAAAATTTTAAAAAGTTTGAAAGTAGGTGTCACAGGCGTCACAGGCGTCACACTCAATTAAATTAGGTGTCACAGCGAAATTGCAGACCATTTCCAGTAAGACAACTTCGCATTTTCGGAAAGGTGGATTAATGGATAGTGTTTTGTAGGTGTCAGAGGTGTCACAAGACGGATTTCAGTAAGACAAGAATATATTTTTGAATATCTCAGTAAGAGAAAGAGATTCCATTTTTAATTGGGTGTGACGCCTGTGACGGCTGTGACGGCTGTTTTAAGAAGTCTGTCATTTTTGAAAATTTTAAAAAGTTTGAAAGTAGGCGTCACAGGCGTCACAGGCGTCACAGTCAATTAAAGAGGCGTCACAGTCAATTAAATAGGTGTCACACCCGATTATCTGACCATTTTCAGTAAGACCATCTGAAATTCTGAATTTCTCAGTGTCAACTAACTCGGAAATCGCAATACTCTATGTTTCTCCGATTTCTCCAACCCTGAAAACACACCTGTTATTCTCTCATCTATCTCATGAGATACTCTCGTTTCGCCAAAAAATGACAAACGATTTCCCATCATGCTGTAAAGGAAACATGCCGATTAACCAGCAATATCACAATTTCCATGGGACTTACATCTTGATTGTGAAAAGAATACAAGATCATTATGAGATCTTTCAAGAGATGGGATTGCGAATTACAAGGAGATCAACTCTTTGTAGATTCTTGAAAAAGAATGGTGCTAAATGGGATAAGACAATTCGCCGATGGTATACAGAAGATCGAAAGAGTCCCATTCTTAATATTTTCGAGACAGATGGGGAGTTCTTCTATCAGGATCGGTTTAATCATTACCAATAGCCAAGAACTCTAACTGGAATGAGTTGTCAATTCCATTCATATCTACAAGATCACCATAATAATCGCGAAACTCAACTGTTAACTCTCTAATCACAAGGTTTCGATCGGTTATTTTTATGTATTCACTGTGCTCTCCACTGTGATAAACATACTGTCCAATATCTTTACTTAATTGCAATCTGAGAATCGCTCCTTGATTCTGTGGTTGAGATTGTGGGACAATATTGTGGTTTGTAGCAAATGGGGAGAGTTCTTTAATGTGCATGTATAAATACTGTTCTGCATTCATATCTGTCATCTTGGAAGCTTCTAACTTGTAGTTTAAGCGAGATGCCTCGAATTCATATCCTGTGAATGTGATTCCCCATTGGGGATGGTTTGGGGTGATTGGTATTCCTGCGAAATAAAGGAAATTCTCGGGGGCATATAAAGACCTTGCAGACTCTGGGAAATCGTAAATCTGTTCAGTGGAAGCCACCCACTCCACTGAACTCACACCAAGAAGTTTACCCAATCTCTGTGTAGATGCAACCATATCGAATTGAACATTACTGTAAAACTCCAATTTGTAGGAGGTAGGGTTGTAGTAGACCTTGAATGCATATGTGAGATTGTTGCTCCCAGTAAATGTGAAATTCAGACCATAATTATATGGAGTGGTGACCCCGAAATGACCTTGATTTATGTAACCACTTGGGAGAAGGAAGACCTGCTTGGTTTCAGAGATGCCTTGGTAGTAGAATCTGACAAGAAGGTGGTCTGTTCCAATGGAGTTATAGATGCTGTTGGGGATCTCTGCATACAAAACTCGACATTCTCTTGGTTTGGTCACTGGGGTTGTGAGTGAAACTTTGTAGGAGTTTTCTATTTGTCCATCTGATCGGTCTCTGCTATCTATATTGACCAGCCGAATCATTTTAATATATGTTTATAGATAAAAGAAGATGCCTGTGGATTACATTGAAGTGAGCTCTTTCAATACAATTTCGGGAGATGGACCTACTTCGAGTTTTATTGCTCGCCTCCCCAGCACATATGAATTTGTAAGAGCAGTAAGACTGGTCTCAGCAGAATTCTATAACAGCATCCCCATGGTGAGTGGTGAAACCAAAGTAGGAGATGTGACAATAGATAATGCATTCTACCTTTATTGGTCTGAAAGTTATGCTGGTGCAGGAAGCACTGGTATTCCAACTGATCGACCTGCTGCCGATTATGAATCATGGAAACACATTGTGATAAGTCGCAGCACACCCATTCAAAACCACCAACAACTGGTGAATGTAATTAACTCCAAACTTGCATTGAGAGAACCAGCAGTAGCTATTCGTTGCAAATGGGATGATACACTGAAACGAGTAATATTCCATTCCACCATACCGTTTTACCTGGCTTTCTCAACCGCAATTAACCCAACCCAGGCACAGATTCAGAGGTTTTTGAGTTCTGCTCGACTGCTTGGTCTTGATCCTGGAAGATATGGTAACACACCAATCCAATCTCAGGTTTATAATACTCTTACTGATGGTATCTTCACTGGGTCGATGGTGCATGGTATTATATCTTCATTTGAACCGAGAAGACCAGGGATAGTGTCCTATTTGTGAGAGTAAAAGAGCTGGGTGATCTTGTGCAATGTGGTGATGGTCTCCTCACTGGATATTTCCACAAAATCGTGGTTCCTGATAAAGATTATGGTGAGCATGTCGTTTATAATTCAACAGAAGCCCATCCGATTTATAAATACTATAACAAGAATCTGGGGCTCTCCACATTTTCGGTTGACATTGTGAATGCAATTAATGAACCAATTGATTTCGAAGGTCAACCTGTGCACCTCACCTTCGAAATTCGATATGGTGATGAACCTGCTGGTGATCCTGTGTATGAATATTTCAAGAGGAGGATGGCGGAAACCCATCCATCTTATCCTGTAATTGCGAGTTTTGCGTAAAATCAAGGATCATTGGTGAATTTTTTATGTTGCAGTATAATAAAAGAGATAATCATGGATATTACTTCGACCCTCCAACGTCTTTCTCTGAAAGAAGCTCTAACAACCCCGGAAGAAGCCAAGGCGTTCTTCCTGGACAACTCTCTCATGCTTGGTCTTGAATCCAAGTCGAAGCCAGTTCTTGTTGTTGTGAACCCAAGCAACACTTTCGAGAATAATGCTGGAAATCGCATTTCTTTCAAGCTCCCTCGCTACAATTTCTGTGGAAAACTCGAACTTGCGTTTGACCTTCCAGCTGTCACTTTTGCTGGTGATACCGACCTTGTTCGCAATGGATACGTTCGCCCAGTTGGTGCTCTTGTCTCTCGACTTGAAATCACCTATGGATCTTACACTTTCCATGTGCCTTCTGATTTCCTTGCTCATTTCCCTCTTATCTATTACAGTGAGGATCAACTCGCCAAGAAGAAGCGTTCAATGGGTATGGTTCATGGTATCCCTGCCCATGGAACCAACCGACTTGGTGGGTCATTCTTTGTTGAAATCCCCGTCCCATGGCTAAACCACTACCTCCCTCTTGGTGCTCTCTCAGGAGAAATGGTGGTGACTGTCTGGTTCAAGGATGCTGGAAAGGGTTATGTTGAGACTTCTTATGGTGGTCGTGCTCTTCCAGTTGTTGGTGGAACAGCTGCTGATAAGACAGAGGATGATGGACTTGGTGCTACTGCTAATGCTACTCTAGATCTTGCCCATGTTGGTCAACAGATCACCACTTTCACCATCTCTGGAACAACCCCCGAAATTAAAGTCACTTCTCCTCGTCTTTACATGCATGCTATTAATGTTTCTGATGAACTGTTTGCTACTGTCATTGAGAAGGTGAAGACCACTGGTATGGCTATTCCTGCTCTGGATATTGGTATCGTAGACAGTGTCAATTTTGCTGCAAAAGGAAATGCTCAACCAAATCGTATTAACCTGTCACAGATCTCTGGTCTTGTCTATGGTCTTCTTGTTTCAGTTCGTGATGCCGCAGGTATTGATGGTTTCAATGGTTCCCACAGTGTTCTGAAAACGTATGCTAACTCAAAAGACATTACTTTCACTGTTGAAATTAATGGTCAACGTCTCTATGCTACTGAGCCCATCCCTCTTCTCAAAGGTGCCGAATTAATTGCGGATGCCTTCAAGTGCTCAAATATGGACAAGGTTGCAGACAAATATGTCCTCAGTGGTCTACCATTCTGTGTTGATGGAGAGAAAGCGATTCGCAACATTGCCCAGTCTGGCTATGTTGATCTCACGAACTCCTCCTCCTCTTTCCTCACTCTATACATGCCTTCTGACCAGACAATCACAGTTAATGTTCGTGCTCTCATGCACAGTTTCATTATTGTTGACAAAGATGGTCTTCGTCGCATTAATCTGTAAAACCATTATCAGTAACAGTTTGTTATTTTTATCTATCTTTAATAAGAAAGATCTACAAAGCCATGAACGATTTAGAGGAGTTTAATGCAGGTGAAATGATAACCCCACCATTTCGTGCTCTTTTCATAGGAAAGTCTGCAACAGGCAAGTCAGAATGTGTGAAATATTGGTTGAAACAGCTGCATGATGCGAAAAAGATTGATACTGTTCTTGTTGTGAGTGGGACGTCCTTCAATCATTTCTGGGATGCAGTTGCAACAATGCAACTCGGGAAATGGGATGCTGCTTACATTTCCAAATTACTGGATGAAAGGCAGGAGAAAATCGAAAAAGGGGAACCTGTCAATCACCTGTGTGTGGTCTTAGATGATCTAATAGACAACGAAATCATTGATTTGACCCGAGACAAAATCGTGGGATCTCTTTATTCCAGAGGTCGCCATTCGAAAATCTCGATTATCTGCATCACACAGAAGCTGAGGAAGGTTTCTTCAACAATTCGAGTAAATTCGGATTATGCTGTGTTCCTGAGTGCTGCTAATCGCAAAGAGCTCGAAGCAATTGAAGAGGAATATAATATCATGCGAAACAAAGACGATTTCTATAAGATGTTTGAGGAGTATGTGCACTCCTACCAATATATTGTGTGGTCTTCTGCGAATTATTCGGTGAACTATTATGTTGATAAAGCGGATCTGGTCAAAGATTTCGCATTTCCTCGGTTCCACAGGAAGCCCAAAAAGAAAGAAGATGAACTACCATCTCCACAGAAAGAGGAAGCACCCAAGGAGGTAAAGAGTGGTGTTCATTCAAACAAACTGATGCGATATAAGAGAGGATTGTAAAATAATCTCTGCTTCTTATAAATATACAATGCCTTCCAAACGCAAAGTTGGTGTTCCTGCTGGTGCTATGTCATATTCTGCATCCTCTGGAACCGGTTCTATTAACACAGAGCCCATGAAATTCAATGGTGTCAATGAAGTTAAAGCATCACAGCAACAGGAGGATCCCCTCAATGCTGCTTACGAAGAATCAACAGATGATAAAGCGCCTCAAACATCCACCAGTGATCAATTGAATATTTCGCCCGAAGCCACAAAGATGAAAGCAGTTGGTGAAGGTGCTCGTCGAATTATTGGTGCTGCTGATGATAAAGGACTGGGTCTGCAAGATCTCTCACTTGCTCGCAAAGGTGAAGGTGTCTCCAAGGAATCAGACAAGGTAATTCAATCCATGGCTGGTGAGGTGACCTACAAGACAGCACCAACTCAAAACATCCACCGAATTCCCAAAGCCCAATGGGACGAAATGACTGCGAAACTTAAAGATCTGGAAGCGAAATCGAGTGCACTTGAACAGTATGTCTCTGAGAAGAAAGAGAGAGCGAAATTAAAGGAGATGCTGCGAAAGGAGGTGTATAGAATGGGAATCACTGGTCTTCCAGATAAGCAGTTCATTGGTAAAAAAGAGACTCAAATTGATGAGCAGGCAGTTGATGAGATGAAGACCAAAACCCAGAAGGGAACCATTGAACCTGGTGCTACCAAATCAGAGGTCGATAAAGGTGTTGCCCCAACAGTATATAAACGACGAGTTTGGCTATAATTATCTCGCTTTAAGAGAGAGAGCATCATGGATTTCTTGCGAAAAATCATTGAAATGTTTAATCTCCACATTGTGAGCAATTGTCACAGTGGTTGCTGTGATACAAAAGTCGAAATCGAATTCTCTGACACTGAAAGTCATGGATCTGGCGGTAGGCGATTATCCACAGACTCGGTGGATTTCGAGGAGCATATTAAAACAGAGACAGTGAGGCGACGCTCTGTATCTTTCACAGATCCGAAATTAAATCTCGGTAATTAATATCGAATGCTCAGTCTCTCTGAGATCTATGCTATCCTTGAAAGGAAATCCGCTGAATATGCAACAGAAGACGCAATAAAAAAGCGTAGACAGGAACTGGTCTCGATCTGCAAAAAATGACAAGGGATTTAAGGGTAAGGTGTGTTTGATTGGTGAACCCGGACAAATTATTTTCTCGTCCAAATATAAGGAACATATCAAATGGAAACTGAATCTGTGGTCGAATTCGAACTTGCAATGAGCGAAATGGATCCCAATGAGAGGAAAAGGTTGTATGACCGCTTGTATTTCCAGAAACGTTATCAAGATGAGGAATTTCGTGAATTATATCGGAAAAAGGCACTGGAACGATATTATCGCAGGAAAGCTGCTGAGATGGATCCCAATAATCCAGTAAAACGCCCAGTTGGTCGTCCCAGGAAATACTGAACCGCCCCCAAAGTCCCAAATATCCGCTGAATCCTTTTTGTTACCATGATCAATCGACTTTTCGATGGATCATTACCATATATCGAGCGCCAATCGGAAAACCCAAAGGTATTTAAAGGTTAGCCGCCAAAAAATGACAAGGATCCGGAGAAATTAATTTCTCCATTAAGTATAAGAAGCCTCCGATTATCGAAATGAACGCTGCCGCCAAGAAATCCCTGAAACGCCTTGTTGACTGGCTTCGTGAAGACGATGTCCTGTCTGAGAATATCGTAATTCCTGTTGATCCTGATACCAAGAGACCGCTATTCGCTCATAAAGACGGAACCTGGACTTGGGATAAATTCGATGAAGCCCTGAAATCCGGTAAGTATACTGCTTGGGGCATTCTCGCTCGTAATATCATGGTAATTGACTTCGACCAAGAGGAGGACTTCGCCAAATTCGAGGAGCAATTCCCTGATGATTTCGGTGGTGTTAATCCACTTGCTAAAACCAAAAAAGGATATCATGCTTATTTCGCTCGACCTGCTGAATTCGACACCATTAAGATCTGGGATAAAGCAGGTGCATTCAAAGGAAACCCCAAGATCGACTGCAAAACGATTGCATCCACTGGGACTGCTGGGGTAATTAATGTTTGTCCCAGTCCCAACAAAACATGGATCAGAGAGCCATGGGCATCTGAGTGTGAGTTAAATGAACCCACTGCTGAGTTGCAAAAGTGGATTGTTGAAAACTACGAATTCCCCAAAGGTGCACATTCTTATTATGCAAGGTGCGCTGAGGAGAATTTGCAGAAACATATTCTTTCTAAACTCGAAGAATTCGGTTTCATCTTGCCCACAATCATCAATGAGACCAAGATGGGATACAATTTCACTGCTGAGAACAAAGGTCTGATCTGTCCCTGCTGCAAGGGAAGCCATGACTCGAACAATTGGTATATTGTTCAAGGGAAGGAGAAGGACAAATATATTGTTTCGAGTTACAGTGCAAACTGCAAAAAGCGAAGCATCACAGTTCGTGTGAAGGAAGAGACAGATGTGAAGATCGAAAATCTGATTGATCGGTCTGCTGGATCTGATGGTGCCCATTATGATGTTGCACAGGTTGCCTATCTTGTTCTGCAAGACAAATACAAGTATTCCAACAAGACCTGGTTCAAGTTCAATGATGTATGTGGGATTTGGGAGATGGATGAAACTGGGAAGCGAATCTTTCTCTGTTTGAGCTGCAAGGTCTGTCCAGTTTATCTTCAACGTTCTGTTCAACTCGCACAGAGAGCACTTCGTGATGAAGAGAACCGCAATTCCTTGGAGGAAAGGTCAAAGATTCTGCTGGGAATTGCTAAGAGCCTCAAACAGACTACATACAGAACTGCACTTATGTCTGATCTTTCAGTTCTGTTCAGTGACAAGACCTTTTTCGAGAGACTTGATACTGTTCCCAACATCATTGGATTTACAAATGGTGTGTTTGACCTGAACTCCATGACTTTTCGACAGGGACTCCCAGATGATATGGTGAGTAAGACTGTTGGCTACGATTACACCACAGAAATTGACCAAGAGAAAGTTGCGAAGATTAAATCCATCTATGCAGATATTATCGAATCTGATGAAAACCGCGAATTTATGATGGGATTAATTGCCTATGCCCTGAGTGGTTTGACAGAAAATCAGAGATACACTTGCTGGACTGGAATTGGAGCAAATGGGAAATCACTGCTCCAAGAGTTGGTGAAAGACACATTTGGTGAGTATTATGGGTCACTGGACATGACATATTGGACTAAACCCAAGAAGAGTTCGTCAGAGGCTTCCCCAGAACTCGCTTGCATTCTTGGTAAACGAATTGTTTTCAGTAATGAAGCAGAAGATGGTGATATGCTTCAACTGAACAAAATCAAACAGGTTACTGGTGGGAATGAGATGAAGGTTCGAGCTCTTTTCAAAGATCTTGTTACATTCATTCCCATGTTCCAGTTGTTCTTGTCCACAAATGACAACTTGGGAATCAGTAAACCAGATGCAGCAATTCAAAGGCGAATTATCTACTACCGATTCGAAAATGTCTTCAAGGTCGATCCTCAGCCTGGTGAGAAGAAAGCAGACACCACTCTCATGCGCCTAATGAAGAATGATGACGATTATAAAATGGCGCATATGTCCATTCTCCTGGAAATGTGGAGAACCCATTCTCTCAATGAATTCGTCACCAAACCACCCCAGTCCATTGTTGATCAAGGTGTTGAATATTTCAATGAGAATGACAAGATTGGAGAATGGATTCGTGAGAGTTATGAACTCACCAAGAGTCAAGGGGATTTCGCCACAAGTGAGTCCATTATCAGTCACTTTAAGATAGATCACATGGGCAAATCTGATGAGAAAATCACAGAATGCACTATCTTGAAGAGACTTCGCGAAGTCTTTAATGTGAAGGCTGAGAGAAAGCGAGTCAATGGTGTTCTTGCTCGTGGCTACTTTGGGATCAAAAAGAAGCATAGTCGCAAGTTGGTGGATGACAGTGATGTTGAAGGTGGGGATGAGTAAACAAAACAGAATCGATTCTAATACTGATTTAATTTCTTATTTTTTAAAAACTTACTGTAAATGGTTTGTGTGACAGCTGTGACACCTTTTTAATTGAGTGTGACGCCTGTGACGCCTGTGACGCCTGCTTTCAAACTTTTTAAAATTTCAAAAATCTACAAACCTCTGAAAACAGGTGTCACAGGCGTCACAGGCGTCACACCCAATTAACCACAGACGCCCCCTGTGGGTCGATCACTTTCGCGAATAATAATTGGACAATATAAAAACGTATCGAAAATCGTTGTGTTGTGACAAAAATTGACTGGCGATTTAAGGGATGGTTGCGTATTTCACTTGACTAAGACAGAAAATGGATTATTTTGATGAAATTCGGCAGCAGCTTGTCGAAAAGAATGATATTGCAGAGGTGGCGGATTATATTGCAAAGATCAGAGCAGGTTATGGTAGAACCTATCAAAAGAAGCGTGTTTATGCAAGCAGACTCGACACAGTTAATGTATATGTCCCCAAAGGCACGAATGTGCGAATCATTAGAACCTGAAAAATGGGAAATGCGTTTAAAACGCCCCAAAATAATATGTTCCCTTAAAGTAAAAGATGCCCCGCCAATCAAATAGAATCATCAAAGAAAAGAAAAACGAAATACTCGGTCTTTTAGGAACCCTTTTAGTTACTGGTGATATTACAGAATTCGAATATGATCGCCAGGCAGCAATCCTGGATAGGAGACCAAGATTATCTCAACTCACAGAAATTACAAATCGACTGTATGATCGTTTTGAGAAAATGGAGGAATTCAGGGATGAAGGTTTAAGGTTGGGAGCGATTGCACCAGAGATTGAAGATGGGGAAGCAATGAACAAAGCATACTCTTGGTTAACCTATCGAGCAAGAGGGGAGGTTATCCAAGATGGGATTGAATTCTTGGAGAGAATTGCACCCACTCTACCTCAGAGACTCAGACAGAAACTCCAAGACCTGAGAGCAATTAAGACTCGGTTGACCTTCATTTGTTGACCTGACTTCGGTGGGACTTCCTCCAAAGAGGTTCACTTTGATGATTTCAAGAGATGCCTGTTTGAAGGCATCACCAAAACAGTAGCAGTAGTAAACAAGCGAAGACAAGACCACAACCTATATGATTTGGAGAGCAGAAGGGTGGCTCTAAACCAACTCGATAGCAAAAGGAAGATATTAGACGATGGAATTCACAGCATTCCATTTGGGCTCTAATCTACTTCATTAATCTTTCTTTTTCTTTGGTTTCGCTCTCCAAGAAGTAATAAACCGCGAATTAAATGCAGCAGCCAAATACATCTTAATCCAGGGTCATTGGGCTCGATTGCAAAATAGTTTGGAATTGTGTTCTCTTTCCACACAGACTCTTGCATTTATTATATGAGAGATAAGGTAAAGATGCCTTCTACACAAATAGGATTGAGACAACCACCAAGAATTGTGAGAAAAGAGGCAATTGAAGATCGAGGGAATATCCTGCCCATCACAGTTCCAGTGGAGGAGAAGAGCAGTCGAATATTGAAAAGATCAGAGATGGTCAAGCAATTAATTCCAGAGACCCTCCCAGCTGAGACAGCACCAAAAGAGTCGAAGATTGCTAAGAAGTTCTATGATCCCAGAACAGGTTACAAGGGATTTACTGCAATGAGACAGGAACTACCAGAGGAGAACTACAAGAAGATGAGAGAGTGGTATGATAAGCAGGAGGTCGTCCAGATTAATGCACCCACCCTATCTCGAAAGAGAGATCCCATGATTCCAATTAGGCAACCCCTTGATACCTATGTGATTGATCTGCTCTTCTTTCCTGCATACAAAAAGCAGAATGATGGTTATGATACATTTATGAGTGCAATGGAATCAACCCTGAGAACAGGGTTCATAATTCCAATGAGAGACAAGAGTGCTCTTACTACACTTGCAGCATTCAAGCAACTTGAACAGAGAGTCCCCAGACCAATTGTTCGCATTCAGAGTGATAGTGGAAGCGAATTTACCAATGTGTTATTCACAGATTATTTGGGAACGAAATTCATTGAGCATCAACTAAGTGATGTTGCAGATCACAGAACCCAAGGTCGGATTGAAGCCTTTAACAGACAGATCAAGAGATTGATCACAAACTACTGCATTGCAAATAATACTGCCCGATTTTTTGATGTGTTGGGTGATATTGAGTATAATTATAATAATACCATCCACTCTGCAACCAAGAGAAAACCAGCAGAGACCACAGAAGCCCACTACAAAGAGATAGTGAATATGGAGGATCAGAGATTCAAGAAATCGATTGAGTATCTTGATGCTCTGAAACCTGGAATGTTTGTGAGAGTGAAAGTTGAAAAGAATCCATTTGCAAAGCAGGGTGTTAATTGGTCTCGAATTGTTTATAGTGTGGAGGGCAGAGAGGGCTTCAAATTCAGAATCAGAAGTCCCAGTGGTGAGATAGTTGATGGTAGATTCGCTTTTCATGAACTGCTGCCCATTAAAGGTGTTGAGTATCATGAAACTCCCACAGTGGATGCCCTTGAACAGGCAAAAGAGGAAGCCAGGGTTGATTCAGCAATCAGAAAGGAGGGCATAGAAAAAGCAAGTGAAGTTCCAAAAGAACCCCTCACAGAAGCAAGAGCACAAAAGAAGGGCAGAGTAGAGAAAGAGTTGAAGAAGTTGACCATAGCAGGAACCCAGAAATTATCAGAAGTTAACAGTCAGAGATGGTATAATGACTTTTCAACCACCAAGGAAACATATACTGCACCCCAAACTCGATTTAATTTACGAAGTGGTCAGAGGAAATAGATTAACAACGTTTTCGGAATCTCTTAGACCTCTGGCGAATTTTCCTCATTTGTCTATCTTTTTCAATAATTTCCAAGAAGAAAGTTTCAAGGTTTGAAACCAGTTGGTAATTGTAAACAAAGAACAGTCTCACATGCTCTGGCTGTGACATGAAGAAATTGTAATAGAAAGCAGTCTTGAAATCATGTATCCAATCTGACTGGGAAGCATGGATGATAGCAGGGTCTTGGTAGATGGGATCCATAGCAGAAGTTGAGAGAATCCAAAAAATCCTTGTCAATTTTTTATTTTGTTAGTGCCCGGTCTCGACGAAACCTGATAGCTGCTGCCGAGAGGATTCCGAATCTGCTTTCAGAATTGAAAACGGAGCAGTTGGTAATAAAATACATATGTATGACCGAGATTGATGGAGTTTCAGTGATGTTTCGGTGAAGTTTCGGTGCGAAGTTTCGGTGAAGTTTCGGTGTGAAGTTTCGGTGAAGTTTCGGTGAAGTTTCGGTGAAGTTTCGGTCAATAGGATAATTCTATAAATCGAAAAATGGTTGCGCGTCATCGCAACCATCATCGCAACCATGGTTGCATCATCGCAACCATCATCGCAACCATGGTTGCATCATCGCAACCAGGTCGCGCAACCACTCAATCGGGAAAAAAATGGTTGCGCAACCACTGAATCGGAAAAAAATTGGTTGCGCAACCAGGTTGCGCAACCAGCGCAACCATGGTTGCATCATCGCAACCATCATCGCAACCATGGTTGCGTCATCGCAACCAGGTCGCGCAACCAGTATGACGTCATGACATCACGTGTTTCATCATATATATACACCATACATTTCGTGTGACCCTGAGCCCCAGAGTCCCCGACCGACCAATCCGCTATTTTGTGGTCAAAATGTATATATGCGCATATATACTTGACGGTTCGCGTTACTACTGTCGGCATCGCCTAACGTTCCCACTGTTGGGCTGTCGGCATCTTCAAACGCTCGTATCTCACCACCAGATCATCAGATCGTGACCGTCGACATAGCGCTGGAAAGCGCTTGAAACGATCTACACGATGGTGTAGGTATCAAGTACATATACGTATATATTACATACAAATATTGCGAAAAAACGATTAATCGGCTACTTTCTACTGTAAGGAACATACAGTAAAATAATGCGAAAATACAGTAGCTACTGTTAAAAAAGCCATAATCTGGCGCACCATACATCAGAAGTCCTGATGTATCATACACTTCGAATAAATGCACCTGTCACATCCACTCTCATAGTTGGGGCATTTATATATACCAGTGGATAAATACGAATATACCTTGTCCTCAGAGGGTAGCCAATATAGAAAACGTCTCTAATAGAGGTGGGAAACCCAGAACTGTATGAGACATCACCACTATTGTGGGCATTATTAATGGTTTCACACATGAACACTCTATTCACACCTTCATACTTGATAAATGACCAGGAAACACCATCTTGTGATGTTGCAACATTGAAGGTCTTAACAAAGGCATTGGTCACACCAGAACCATATGCAATTATAGATGCTATCTCAAATATATATGGGAAGGATACTTGGAGATACTCAGTGGGAACACTCCATATCCCATCAGGAGCAGATGCATTTGCCTCCCAACCTGTTAAAGAAGGTCTTGCTTTAAATGCCTCCCTTCCAATTTTTGATGATGAAGCAGTGAAAGCACCATCTGATAGAAGATACCAGTTAGCATCAATGGGAGGTATGTTATTCAGAGTGGATGATATATAGAACCTTGCAGGGTTCTTGATTTCGTAATTTGCAACCAGTAAATCACAGAGTCTATCAATCATCACAGTGTTTGCTGCTATATATATTTCGGTTGCATCTATCATATCTGGGATCTTAGAGGTATCATCCAAAGAGTTTACTATGGTCTTTGGAAGTGGAACAGAGAGTCTATAATATCTTGCATATCCTTGATCATCATTGTATGGGAGAAACTCTTGCATCTTTTCCAGAGCAGAGAGTTCACTTGCAGCCATCAACATATTGATTAATGGACTTCCAGAGGTCGAAGCAATCCAAGAGAGGATGCCCCAGCTGTTCACATCTTCATAAGTGTAACCCACATTTGGAGCATCTGTTTCATTGACTTCACCACAGGATATACTTATCACAATTATATCATCATCATCATCATAGATCTTCTTAGCATGACTGTAACCACAGACACTGGGATTGTTGTTACCTGAGATTGCACCATCAATTAGAGACATCCCATCATAGTTCACAGGTGAGAAATATGTTGGAGCAGCAGAGGTGGATCTTGCAGCAATCTTGCTGGGGATGGATTTGTAGGAGTTATCATTGGTGATAAAAATGGGCTTCATACTCACAGTGTCAAAACTTGTGATCACTACATCTTTGAGAGAGTCTTGAATGAGAGACTCACCAGTAACAGTGAGAATGGCTGTCTCCAATGGGGTCACATCATACTTGGTGTTGAAAAGTGCATTATCAATAATATTTCTGGGATTTGCAAAGATTAAGGGGAGTTGATTGAGATAAGTGGAATGCAAATCGGTTGCAGTAAGTTTAGGTTCGTTTGGAAATTCGGGATTTTTCACATTGAGACCAATCGCAATTATCCCACCAGTGGATGTTCCACTCACCAGATCAACAAGGTCAATTACTCTTTTTCCTGTTCGAGTTTCGATTTCTTTTAACAATCTCGTAATAATTATACCACGAGCTCCCCCACCTGATAATGAGAGAATTACACGAAGGGGCATCTTTACTTAACTCAAATTTAATAAATCTCTATAAGTAGAGTAAACAGGGATGAGTTTCAATTACCCAGCAAACCTTCAAACCATTCCCTCATCAGGAAGAGGGAAGGCAGATAACAAACATGTGAATTTCGATAACTTGACAGCCAGAGGGTCAATCTCAATTGATCACAGTGCAGATGAACCCTCAAAGACTCACCCAAGAGAGCATGCACTTTCAATAAACGAAATGGATCCCGAAAAGGAGGATGTGAGTGTTGCTTTCAGCATGGGGAATGTGAAATCGAATCAAGTAGCCCAGATTAAAGCAACCAGGAGCAGACCAAGAAAACTGAAAACCAGTGGAACCCATCCAGATATTCCAACTCGATTCGATAGTGGTAGGTTAATATTCAATGTTCAAAATGAGAAGGGTGGGCATCAGAGTGGTTTGAGAATCTATAATGAAGGATCAAATGCAATTGCACAAATTCCCGAAATATTACAGATAGCCCCCATGGAGAAACCAACAAAATCGAGTTCACTAACAATGTTTATCCACGAGATATTGTGGCGAATTCGGCTTCTAATGCGCAATTCGGTTTCCAACTACCTGGTGATACAGCAAAGAATAAGGCGTCTATCACTGTCAACAGTAGCCCCACTCAACCAGTAACAGTTCATTTACACCCAGACCTTGTCGAAATGGATAGGCACCTTTTACCTTTGGTGACAAACACCAAAGATCTTGGTATTAGAACCAGACAATGGCGAAATATCCATGGAAGCAATGTCTATGCAAATGGAGAGAAACTTGTAAGTGAGAAGACCATAAGAGAGATCTTTGAGTATTATGGACCTGTCCCAGTTCCCTTCCCACTACCATGGGATCCACCAGATTTAACACCCAAAAAGCAACCAGGAAGAGAATACACAGCAGATGAGACAGTTCCTTTTGGTCAACACATTGTGAGTTGGGAGCAGGTTCGAAATAAACCGATAATTGAACCAAGAAAGCAAATTGATGAGCAATATTTACCTCCTGAAATTGATATTTTGGAGCTTGACGAATACCAATTCGTTCCAGATGAGGAGGAATACCTACCTGATGGTTTCGACCCACAAGAGTATGAATATGATCAATATGATCCCAATGAGGAAGAGTATTTACCAGATGGTTTAGATCCACAAGAGTATGAGTATGAGCAGAATTATGAACCCCATGAGGAATATTTAGCAGATGGTCTCGAACCACCAGTTGTTGATTATGAGCAACCATATGAACCCCATGAAGAATTATTACCAGATGGATTTCGCCCAGAGATTTGGGAGTTCTTTCCAGATTGGGAGCAGATTAACAATAAACCAGCGATATATCCACCAGAGGATCACAACCATGACTGGGATGAGATCTTGGGTAAACCAGACAAATACCCACCAGAGGATCACAGGCATGATTGGGGTGATCTGGATGGGATACCAGATAAGTTTGCAGCAAGCAACCATGAACACACCTGGGATGAGATCAATGACCAACCAGAATTCGCAAAAGTAGAGCCTCTTGCTACTCTGGGAGTTTCTCTTTACCAGACTTGCAATGTCCCTGAAAGGATCTTTTTGAATCACCACTATGTTCATGTGGAAGGGACACTTGCAAACTCAGCTATGATAGGACCATTGCATATTAGAACATTACCAGGCTCTTATAATCCACCACCAGAACCAGGAGCAACCATACCAAATATCTTTGTGTCAAGCTACATGGAGGTTGACATACCCACAGATACTTTTAGAGTTCCAACAGACCCAGCAACCTACCAAAATTACAATGCAGCTATACAGGTTCATGTTGCAGATGTGAGCAGTCTGGATGGATCAAGACCAATGATAGTTTTCAGTCGAGATAAGTATTCCTACATTCCCATAGTGGGAACTGCAAATGATAATTATGGAAGGGCAGAGCTTGCATGGATTAAAACAGATTATGGTGGGGTTCTGGAAGCCAATCAGAGGATGGCAGCAAAAAACATACACAATGAGAGCATTTCGAGAGTAGTCACAGAGGATTACCTTACTGCTGTTGTTCTTGTGAATATAGTCACCCTTGCTATGCTCGCAAATTATGTAACTAAAAATGAACTTGCAGCCGAATTATCCAAGTATCTTCCTCTGGTGGGTGGGACAATCACAGGAAACCTGACAGTTAATAGTAATATTTACACAAGCAACCTTTACACAAGTAACATTTATACAAGTAATAATGTCACCATTGCAGGCAGTCTGAAAGTATCCAGCAACTTCGAATTAGGAACCTATGGAACTCTATTGAATGTGACATATGACACACCCTACTACCCAATTAATTCCAACACTGACCCTGCTACAACCATTTCGAAATGCCTCTATACAATGAGAATGGATGGGCTTCCTGTTAACACAAATCCTTACAATCAGTTCATCCCCAATAGAGCGACAGCAGCTGTGCCATTTATTTCAGGGATTACTTTCCCATTTTGGGGAAGTAGTGGAACTGTTGCAGCTAATGCTGCATTGAACAACCGAAAAGTGGTAAGAAAGTCAGGTGGGTATACTGCGGCGGCATTCATAAACTACTCTGTGACTGTTGATTGGTCAGAGGGCATGACACTGTTCTATGTAGGCAGTCACTATTCATTAACAAATTGGCAAACAATTCATTTAGATTTTGGTTCTCCTGATGGAACCCATAAAATAGCATTTGGGTATGGGTCATCTTTATCATTTGGCTTGTATTCATTTACGAGTAATGGGGTGAGTTACCCAGCTCCACGAGTTAATACTAACTATGCCTCACACTCAGCCAATTATTGGGACACCACCATAACTTCTAATGCTATAACCTTTGGTATTGGGGGACAAGATGTAGGAACATTTACAGGAACAAATTACCTTCCCCCTTCCACTTTCAATCGAATGGGAGTCGATTATTTCATAGGTGATGTAGCCGAATACATCATTTTCAACAGAGCCTTGTCATTTGAGGAGAAGCAAAGGGTGAGATATTATATTCAGGATTATTACGGTTTTCCAAAAACGCAATCACTGTATTATCCTGACAATCTACGAATCGCTGCTGATTATGT
This sequence comes from Cyanophora paradoxa, assembly GCA_004431415.1. NCBI lineage: Eukaryota > Glaucocystophyceae > Cyanophorales > Cyanophoraceae > Cyanophora > Cyanophora paradoxa. The sequence goes on along the minus strand of QPMI01000479.1, from coordinate 134,801 downwards.
TCACATTGAGAACATAATAGTTAGTTCAAACGCTACCATTCCAAACTACACTACGTCCAATGTGGTGCAGGGTTGGTTGGCTCCAAAGGCTGATACAGCGACTGTGAATGCTCAGATAGCTCCTCTAACCTCTTCTAACACAGTTCAGGGATGGCTTGCTACTAAGGCTGATACAGCAACTGTGAATGCTCAAATAGCTCCTCTAACCTCTTCAAATACTGTTCAGGGATGGCTTGTCTCGAAGGTGAGTGCAGCTACATTAAACGAACTCTTGGCTCCTCTCACAAGTAGTAATGTTACATTAGGGTGGCTCAACAACTACTTGCCAAAATCAGGGGGAACAATAGATGGAAATCTTATTATAACAAGCAATCTTACCACAAGTAATTTGGATGTGCATGGAACAGTGAAATCAATAAACAGTAGCAACACAGGATCCGCTTGGATTGGTAGCAATCTTACAGTTACATGTAACCTGAATGTGAAGGGAAAGCTGAAAATAGGAGACGGAAATACAGAAATCGATGTCTACTATGATCCACCCTATTACCCCATTACTTCCAACACTGACCCTGCCAAAACCACACCGAAATGCCTTTTAACAATGAGAATGGATGGGCTTCCTGTTAATACAAATCCTCAGTCACAGTTCATCCCCAATAGGGCAACATCAGCTGTTCCGTTTATTTCAGGGATAACATTCCCATTTTTCGGGAGCAGTGGTGCTGTCGTAGCAAATCCTTTATTCAACAACCAAAAAGTAGTAAGAAAGTCAGGTGGATATACTGCCTCGGCATTCATTAACTATAATGTATCCGTTGATTGGTCAGAGGGCATGACACTGTTCTATGTAGGTAGTCACTACTCTGCACCAAATTGGCAAACAGTTCATTTAGATTTTGGTTCTCCTGATGGAACCCATAAAATAGAGTTTGGGTATGGATCGTCATTATCATTTGGTTTGTATTCATTCACAAGTAATGGAGTGGGTTACACAGCCCCACGAGTGAACACCAATTATGCTTCCCATTCAGCCAATTATTGGGACACCACCATAACTTCAAACAGCATAACCTTTGGAATCAGAGGACAAGATGTAGGAACCTTTACAGGAACAAATTACCTTCCACCTTCAACTTTCAGTAGGATGGGTGTTAACTATTTCATAGGTGATATAGCCGAATACATCATTTTCAATAGAGCATTAACGTTTGAAGAGAAGCAAAGGGTGAGATACTATATTCAGGATTATTACGGCTTCCCAAAAACGCAATCGCTTTATTATCCCGAAAATCTGCGAATTTCTTCTGACTATGTCCACATTAAAAATTTAATAGTAGGTTCAAACGCTATAATTCCAAACTACACAACATCCAATGTGGTGCAGGGATGGATACAAAACCACACTCATGCTTGGTCGAATATCACAGATAGACCTTCAATATTCCCACCTACAACCCATGAGCATACATGGGATGAGATCAATAACCAACCTGAATTCTCAAAGGTCGAACCTGTGAATATGGGGGTTTCCCTTTATAAATCCTGCAATATTGCGGAAAGAACTATTTTGAATGAGCATTATGTTCACCTCAAAGGGGCTGATGCGGGCAGTGCAATGACAGGACCTCTATTTGTCCGAAGCTTGCCTCAATTTCGAGTGCAAGATATGGCGTATGTTAACCCGGGTGACACTTTCCCGAATATCTATGTGACAAGCTATTACAAAAACGATATTCCAAAGGATGGGTTCGGTGTTCCCTCCAATCCTGCGGGTTATCAAGACTTCTCAGCAGCTGTCCATGTGAATGTGACAGATGTAAGCAGCTTGGATGGATCAAGACCTAAGATAGTTTTCACTCGGGATAAACTCAATTATATTCCACTTGTTGGGCAACCAACTGATAATTACAGTAAAGCTGAGATCGCTTGGATTAAAACGCTATCAGGTGGGGCTATTGAAGCCAATCAGAGAATGGCGGCTAAAAACCTGCACAACGAGACCCTTTCAGGTGTGGTCACAGACGATTACCTGCAAAGCAAAAATTATATAGATGAAACCGAATTGGGTGTTGCACTTCAAACTCACAGTCATGCATGGAACAATATCACAGATAAACCTTTAACATTCCCTCCTGCAACCCATACTCATGCTTGGTCAAATATCACAGATAGACCTAATCTTGCAACTGTTGCAACGACAGGAAATTACGATGATCTGATAAATAAACCAACATACACATCCCCTATCAACTTTGATGCCACAAATGGTCTTTCAACAGATCGCACAGGCGATTGGAGATTTTTCACATTTATATCTCCTTACTCAGGAGCAAACACATGGGCTTCTGGTGATGAAGATTGTAGTGGCTACAAGATGTTATGGACTGTCCCTGCGGGAATGAAAACATGCTATATCTTCTATGTGTGTCAATATAATAGCAGATACTTCGATGTTGTGGGAGTTTATCCATCAACGAATTCTTATACACTTTCGAGAGTAAATGCTTATTCTCCTGGTAGTGACCCAAGTGTAGAGTATAGGCAATATGTCGGAGTGAATTGTGAAGGGCTGAGTAAAGTGGGTGTTCAAGGGCGAATAGGAAGGATTTATCTTGTGGGTCTTGTAGGTTGGAGCAAGAACCCCACTGTATCCTCACATAGCGGCTTCTTGCATTGGGATAACATTTATGGGAAACCAACAGCTTCTACAACTGTCGGACCTCACTCTCACACTAAATCAGATATCACCGACTTTGCCCATACTCACACAAAGGCAAATATTACAGATTTCGCCCATACTCATACTAAATCAGAAATCACAGATCTCCCAAGTTTAGACCCATTCACAGCCAATACAATCACTGCAAATAATACTATGTATGTAGGATCAGGTCAAATAGTAGCCCCTGCATCGCCTACAAATGAGGAAACTTGGTTCTTCCACAATTCAGCAAACTTCTATGATAAAACCTTGCTCTGCAAAGGAAATGCTTATGCAAGGGCATTTTATGCAATGAATTCGGGAACCACCAATACAATTAGCCAACTTCCAACTTGGTATGATATAGAAAGACGATTTAAGTCAGGAAAATTTCAAGCTTACAGTGGTGCTATAAGTGCAGGTCAGAGAACACAGCATGCACAGGTTTTGAATTGGGATCCTGCTTTTTACACTAAGACACCTGTTGTAACTGCCACACTTGAAGGAACTCCTGCAACAAACCCCGGGGATGTAGATTTTAGAATTGGAATCTCAAACTCCACATCTACCTATACAACAATTTATGTGACATTCATAGCATCCCCTACTCTATCTGAAAGTCGAAGTATTACTTGCACAATCCATTGGACAGCATATGGAATCCCATAATAAATGCATATTTCGCATTATTTTTCTTTCCTTCTTAGTAAAAGAAGCAATGGGTGAATATAATCGAGTTCAACTGCCTATATATTCCCTTGGATCCCCTGCAATGCATTTTCGCCAGCATGAAGTAAATGATGAGGTTCGTGGTTTAGAATCCACAGAGAGACCCAATTCCAATGGTAACTCCTTTGATAAAAATTCGATTATTCGAGTAAAAGAGCTGAGAGCTGATAAGAATTCTGGTGTGGTTAAAACAACTCGACTTCTTGTCACCAATGCTAACTTCTTCCAGCCTACAAATGGAGGTCCTGATGCTTACAGTGTTGCCCTGAAAGCCCTAGATTTCGACAAGAATACTGCTGCTGTTACTGTGAGATCAGGAGGAGCATTTATTGGGGGAGGTTGCAGAGTGTCAGGTCAACTCTCATCCTCCATTTCGTATAATGATGTCCCAGATACTCTTGAACAAAATGTAGAGAATCCCCAACGAATACGTTTCTATACACCAGTTGCACAGCAACCTTTTCTACATTTCTATGTTGCTTCCTCTGTCACTCTTGAAAATTCGGAATTGGTTATTATAACAGGAACTGATCGAGTAAGAAGAAATATTCCGCTTCCCACAGCAATGCTATCTATGTGCAGAGCAAACAACAATCAAACAGGTCATAATTACCTATTCTTTGTTCAAGCATCAAACCATTTCGGTCGAGGATATTGTGTTTATAACAATTTGACATTTACCTATGATTTGTTTGTAACTGAGGTTGGAGTTTACAATACTATGATTATGGGACTGAGGACAGATATAGCAGCTGTTTCGGCACTTCGAGGGTAAACGTTGCAGATATCTTCACAACAGGGTTTTACCAGGAACCAGATGTGATTGATGACCCAACCCCATAAATTATATATCACTTTAATGTAAAATGGCTGCCCCAATACCAGAACGAATTATTACACCCCAACTCTCATTAGCAGCACCTGCAAATCACGTTTTGCAGCATGCTACCTTTGATGATGTAGAAGGTCTCCAATCCACAGAAGTGCAACCCACAATGAATACATTTGGTTCCACCCACAAACTGAGATTGCAAGAACTCAGGTGTGATAAAAATAATGGTATAGTTAAGACAACGAAACTCCTTGTCACAAATGCAAACTTTTCTGCCCACTATGGAGACCCAGACAGTTATGGTGATCCTCTTTCTACTTATTCTTTTGAATCTCGGTCGGGAGCTATTAACTGCAAAACGGGGGAGCATATATTGGTGATGGTCTTCGGATTGGTGGAGCTGTTGGTGCGCCTCTTTTCGTAAATGATCAACCCAATCCCATTGATCCCAACACCAGAATTCGCACCTATGTCCCCAGTATGAATGCACCATATATTATCAAGATCTTCCCAATTGTTGTGAATGAGCAGACATCAGTAGTTGATTCTCTTGTTGAGATTGGTGACCACTACAAGGTGGTTGTCGATATCCCACCAGATGTTTATGCTGTCTGTCAAGTAGAGGGTGGAACCCCAAATATTGCAGTTGTGATCACGCCATATGACAATTTCGGAATTGCTTATCATGGAGTGAATTTCGGTCTTGAAGATTACCAGTTCTTGGTGAGAGCCACCAGGTTTGGTATCTACAAATGCATTCTCTATGCTGAGAGAACCGATGCTATTGCAAAACAGAATACATATGCAGAATATTACGGCACAAATCGCTACTTCCCCATTTTCGGACAGGATACTGCTCCATAGAAATCTCAGGTATATATAGAGAGAGGGATGGATGATAAAACAAAGAAATTCATAGAATCTGCAATGATGGTTCATGGTGATGCTAAATTCGATTATAGTGAGACAGTCTATAAGAAAGCACAAGAGAAGGTCTCTGTTAGATGCCTTAAATGCAACAAGATCCTGCAAACCTACCCATTTAATCATGTAAGGGAAGTGGATGCAGAGAATGCAACAAGAAATCCTCTCATGCATATAGAAAAAAGACGACATCAGGAATCGTGATAGATGATAAACCAGTAGTATTATATTTCGATTAGATCTTTGAGAGAGAAATGAGAATCTTTCCCCATTTTCCCTTTGTGATTATGCATGTGTCAAAGCAGCTGGGACAGGTCTTGTGGTAGTGCAGCAGAATGATATCCACCAACTCATAAGGTAGCACTCTTGCTAAGATGGTTCGCATTCTACCATTCGCGTTTTTAATTTTTCTAAATTATTCATAAATGAATACTCATCGAGGCTTCCATGTGATGCTGGATTACAAATTCAGAACCCAATTAGCAGTAGGAATGGAGGACTTGGAGACAACAACCAGGTGGTTAATGCAGTTCTTGCAAACTATTATTCAAGAGCAAGGTATTCGAGTAGTTCACAAGCATTGCGAGATTTTCGATGGTGGTATTTCTCCTCCTGGTTTTGCAATGGTTCTTCTGCTGGATGAGAGCCATTGCACTGCTCATTGTTACTCAAATGAAGGTATGTTGGCGATTGATATATTCAGTTGTGGATTAGAAGCAGAGAGAAAAACCACGAGAGTATCTCATGAGATAGATGAGAGAATAACAGGTGTGTTTTCAGGGTTGGAGAAATCGGAGAAACATAGAGTATTGCGATTTCCGAGTTAGTTGACACTGAGAAATTCAGAATTTCAGATGGTCTTACTGAAAATGGTCAGATAATCGGGTGTGACACCTATTTAATTGACTGTGACGCCTCTTTAATTGACTGTGACGCCTGTGACGCCTGTGACGCCTACTTTCAAACTTTTTAAAATTTTCAAAAATGACAGACTTCTTAAAACAGCCGTCACAGCCGTCACAGGCGTCACACCCAATTAAAAATGGAATCTCTTTCTCTTACTGAGATATTCAAAAATATATTCTTGTCTTACTGAAATCCGTCTTGTGACACCTCTGACACCTACAAAACACTATCCATTAATCCACCTTTCCGAAAATGCGAAGTTGTCTTACTGGAAATGGTCTGCAATTTCGCTGTGACACCTAATTTAATTGAGTGTGACGCCTGTGACGCCTGTGACACCTACTTTCAAACTTTTTAAAATTTTCAAAAATGACAGACTTCTGAAAACAGGCGTCACAGCCGTCACAGGCGTCACAGACATTCCACCCCTCTTACTGACTTTCTCAAAAACAAAACTATCTCTTACTGAATATCATTTGAATACTACCTGTCACACTTGATCTCAATTATTCTGTTTTATAGAACATATGCAATCTAATCGATTGTTCAATTGGAGACCATGCAACTCTGTGACACTTTTTCGGTGCAAAAATGTAAATCCGCAATTCCATCGATTGTTTAATTGGACGTGATGCAGTTCCGATATATTCCAATAGAAAATCCCGCAATCTGATCGATTGTTTAATTGGACATAATGCAACTCTGTGACACTTTTTCGGTGCAAAAATGTAAATCCGCAATTCCATCGATTGTTTAATTGGACATGATGCAACTCTGTGACACTTTTTGCGTTTTTCGATACAGAATGGGCGGTGGTCTACTTCAATACCAGAGAGATATATCGAGTTTATGCGAATTTATGCGAATTTATGCGAATTAATCGCGATTATATCGTTCTTTAAGTAGTTTAATGTTAATCAATCGAAGTTATATATGTAATCGACAAAGAACATAATATATCGATATAATATCGATCGAATCAATCGTGAATATGCATTAAATTAAACGCGTTTATCATTTTTAATACAAAGTTTGCATTAATTTATACAAAGTTTGCATAAAAAGTTAAAGAAATTAATCGATAAATATGTATTTTAGTAGTTAAATTAACACATATTGAAAAACGAATTTAAATCCAGAGTGAATCGAGATCGCGAAGCGATCGAGATGAACGAGGGATTTAAATTCGTTTTTCAATATGTGTGCTACTAAGGCTGATACAGCAACTGTGAATGCTCAAATAGCTCCTCTAACCTCTTCAAATACTGTTCAGGGATGGCTTGTCTCGAAGGTGAGTGCAGCTACATTAAACGAACTCTTGGCTCCTCTCACAAGTAGTAATGTTACATTAGGGTGGCTCAACAACTACTTGCCAAAATCAGGGGAACAATAGATGGAAATCTTATTATAACAAGCAATCTTACCACAAGTAATTTGGATGTGCATGGAACAGTGAAATCAATAAACAGTAGCAACACAGGATCCGCTTGGATTGGTAGCAATCTTACAGTTACATGTAACCTGAATGTGAAGGGAAAGCTGAAAATAGGAGACGGAAATACAGAAATCGATGTCTACTATGATCCACCCTATTACCCATTACTTCCAACACTGACCCTGCCAAAACCACACCGAAATGCCTTTTAACAATGAGAATGGATGGGCTTCCTGTTAATACAAATCCTCAGTCACAGTTCATCCCCAATAGGGCAACATCAGCTGTTCCGTTTATTTCAGGGATAACATTCCCATTTTTCGGGAGCAGTGGTGCTGTCGTAGCAAATCCTTTATTCAACAACCAAAAAGTAGTAAGAAAGTCAGGTGGATATACTGCCTCGGCATTCATTAACTATAATGTATCCGTTGATTGGTCAGAGGGCATGACACTGTTCTATGTAGGTAGTCACTACTCTGCACCAAATTGGCAAACAGTTCATTTAGATTTTGGTTCTCCTGATGGAACCCATAAAATAGAGTTTGGGTATGGATCGTCATTATCATTTGGTTTGTATTCATTCACAAGTAATGGAGTGGGTTACACAGCCCCACGAGTGAACACCAATTATGCTTCCCATTCAGCTAATTATTGGGACACCACCATAACTTCAAACAGCATAACCTTTGGAATCAGAGGACAAGATGTAGGAACCTTTACAGGAACAAATTACCTTCCACCTTCAACTTTCAGTAGGATGGGTGTTAACTATTTCATAGGTGATATAGCCGAATACATCATTTTCAATAGAGCATTAACGTTTGAAGAGAAGCAAAGGGTGAGATACTATATTCAGGATTATTACGGCTTCCCAAAAACGCAATCGCTTTATTATCCCGAAAATCTGCGAATTTCTTCTGACTATGTCCACATTAAAAATTTAATAGTAGGTTCAAACGCTATAATTCCAAACTACACAACATCCAATGTGGTGCAGGGATGGATACAAAACCACACTCATGCTTGGTCGAATATCACAGATAGACCTTCAATATTCCCACCTGCAACCCATGAGCATACATGGGATGAGATCAATAACCAACCTGAATTCTCAAAGGTCGAACCTGTGAATATGGGGTTTCCCTTTATAAATCCTGCAATATTGCGGAAAGAACTATTTTGAATGAGCATTATGTTCACCTCAAAGGGGCTGATGCGGGCAGTGCAATGACAGGACCTCTATTTGTCCGAAGCTTGCCTCAATTCCGAGTGCAAGATATGGCGTATGTTAACCCGGGTGACACTTTCCCGAATATCTATGTGACAAGCTATTACAAAAACGATATTCCAAAGGATGGGTTCGGTGTTCCCTCCAATCCTGCGGGTTATCAAGACTTCTCAGCAGCTGTCCATGTGAATGTGACAGATGTAAGCAGCTTGGATGGATCAAGACCTAAGATAGTTTTCACTCGGGATAAACTCAATTATATTCCACTTGTTGGGCAACCAACTGATAATTACAGTAAAGCTGAGATCGCTTGGATTAAAACGCTATCAGGTGGGGCTATTGAAGCCAATCAGAGAATGGCGGCTAAAAACCTGCACAACGAGACCCTTTCAGGTGTGGTCACAGACGATTACCTGCAAAGCAAAAATTATATAGATGAAACCGAATTGGGTGTTGCACTTCAAACTCACAGTCATGCATGGAACAATATCACAGATAAACCTTTAACATTCCCTCCTGCAACCCATACTCATGCTTGGTCAAATATCACAGATAGACCTAATCTTGCAACTGTTGCAACGACAGGAAATTACGATGATCTGATAAATAAACCAACATACACATCCCCTATCAACTTTGATGCCACAAATGGTCTTTCAACAGATCGCACAGGCGATTGGAGATTTTTCACATTTATATCTCCTTACTCAGGAGCAAACACATGGGCTTCTGGTGATGAAGATTGTAGTGGCTACAAGATGTTATGGACTGTCCCTGCGGAATGAAAACATGCTATATCTTCTATGTGTGTCAATATAATAGCAGATACTTCGATGTTGTGGGAGTTTATCCATCAACGAATTCTTATACACTTTCGAGAGTAAATGCTTATTCTCCTGGTAGTGACCCAAGTGTAGAGTATAGGCAATATGTCGGAGTGAATTGTGAAGGGCTGAGTAAAGTGGGTGTTCAAGGGCGAATAGGAAGGATTTATCTTGTGGGTCTTGTAGGTTGGAGCAAGAACCCCACTGTATCCTCACATAGCGGCTTCTTGCATTGGGATAACATTTATGGGAAACCAACAGCTTCTACAACTGTCGGACCTCACTCTCACACTAAATCAGATATCACCGACTTTGCCCATACTCACACAAAGGCAAATATTACAGATTTCGCCCATACTCATACTAAATCAGAAATCACAGATCTCCCAAGTTTAGACCCATTCACAGCCAATACAATCACTGCAAATAATACTATGTATGTAGGATCAGGTCAAATAGTAGCCCCTGCATCGCCTACAAATGAGGAAACTTGGTTCTTCCACAATTCAGCAAACTTCTATGATAAAACCTTGCTCTGCAAAGGAAATGCTTATGCAAGGGCATTTTATGCAATGAATTCGGGAACCACCAATACAATTAGCCAACTTCCAACTTGGTATGATATAGAAAGACGATTTAAGTCAGGAAAATTTCAAGCTTACAGTGGTGCTATAAGTGCAGGTCAGAGAACACAGCATGCACAGGTTTTGAATTGGGATCCTGCTTTTTACACTAAGACACCTGTTGTAACTGCCACACTTGAAGGAACTCCTGCAACAAACCCCGGGGATGTAGATTTTAGAATTGGAATCTCAAACTCCACATCTACCTATACAACAATTTATGTGACATTCATAGCATCCCCTACTCTATCTGAAAGTCGAAGTATTACTTGCACAATCCATTGGACAGCATATGGAATCCCATAATAAATGCATATTTCGCATTATTTTTCTTTCCTTCTTAGTAAAAGAAGCAATGGGTGAATATAATCGAGTTCAACTGCCTATATATTCCCTTGGATCCCCTGCAATGCATTTTCGCCAGCATGAAGTAAATGATGAGGTTCGTGGTTTAGAATCCACAGAGAGACCCAATTCCAATGGTAACTCCTTTGATAAAAATTCGATTATTCGAGTAAAAGAGCTGAGAGCTGATAAGAATTCTGGTGTGGTTAAAACAACTCGACTTCTTGTCACCAATGCTAACTTCTTCCAGCCTACAAATGGAGGTCCTGATGCTTACAGTGTTGCCCTGAAAGCCCTAGATTTCGACAAGAATACTGCTGCTGTTACTGTGAGATCAGGAGGAGCATTTATTGGGGGAGGTTGCAGAGTGTCAGGTCAACTCTCATCCTCCATTTCGTATAATGATGTCCCAGATACTCTTGAACAAAATGTAGAGAATCCCCAACGAATACGTTTCTATACACCAGTTGCACAGCAACCTTTTCTACATTTCTATGTTGCTTCCTCTGTCACTCTTGAAAATTCGGAATTGGTTATTATAACAGGAACTGATCGAGTAAGAAGAAATATTCCGCTTCCCACAGCAATGCTATCTATGTGCAGAGCAAACAACAATCAAACAGGTCATAATTACCTATTCTTTGTTCAAGCATCAAACCATTTCGGTCGAGGATATTGTGTTTATAACAATTTGACATTTACCTATGATTTGTTTGTAACTGAGGTTGGAGTTTACAATACTATGATTATGGGACTGAGGACAGATATAGCAGCTGTTTCGGCACTTCGAGGGGTAAACGTTGCAGATATCTTCACAACAGGGTTTTACCAGGAACCAGATGTGATTGATGACCCAACCCCATAAATTATATATCACTTTAATGTAAAATGGCTGCCCCAATACCAGAACGAATTATTACACCCCAACTCTCATTAGCAGCACCTGCAAATCACGTTTTGCAGCATGCTACCTTTGATGATGTAGAAGGTCTCCAATCCACAGAAGTGCAACCCACAATGAATACATTTGGTTCCACCCACAAACTGAGATTGCAAGAACTCAGGTGTGATAAAAATAATGGTATAGTTAAGACAACGAAACTCCTTGTCACAAATGCAAACTTTTCTGCCCACTATGGAGACCCAGACAGTTATGGTGATCCTCTTTCTACTTATTCTTTTGAATCTCGGTCGGGAGCTATTAACTGCAAAACGGGGGGAGCATATATTGGTGATGGTCTTCGGATTGGTGGAGCTGTTGGTGCGCCTCTTTTCGTAAATGATCAACCCAATCCCATTGATCCCAACACCAGAATTCGCACCTATGTCCCCAGTATGAATGCACCATATATTATCAAGATCTTCCCAATTGTTGTGAATGAGCAGACATCAGTAGTTGATTCTCTTGTTGAGATTGGTGACCACTACAAGGTGGTTGTCGATATCCCACCAGATGTTTATGCTGTCTGTCAAGTAGAGGGTGGAACCCCAAATATTGCAGTTGTGATCACGCCATATGACAATTTCGGAATTGCTTATCATGGAGTGAATTTCGGTCTTGAAGATTACCAGTTCTTGGTGAGAGCCACCAGGTTTGGTATCTACAAATGCATTCTCTATGCTGAGAGAACCGATGCTATTGCAAAACAGAATACATATGCAGAATATTACGGCACAAATCGCTACTTCCCCATTTTCGGACAGGATACTGCTCCATAGAAATCTCAGGTATATATAGAGAGAGGGATGGATGATAAAACAAAGAAATTCATAGAATCTGCAATGATGGTTCATGGTGATGCTAAATTCGATTATAGTGAGACAGTCTATAAGAAAGCACAAGAGAAGGTCTCTGTTAGATGCCTTAAATGCAACAAGATCCTGCAAACCTACCCATTTAATCATGTAAGGGGAAGTGGATGCAGAGAATGCAACAAGAAATCCTCTCATGCATATAGAAAAAAGACGACATCAGGAATCGTGATAGATGATAAACCAGTAGTATTATATTTCGATTAGATCTTTGAGAGAGAAATGAGAATCTTTCCCCATTTTCCCTTTGTGATTATGCATGTGTCAAAGCAGCTGGGACAGGTCTTGTGGTAGTGCAGCAGAATGATATCCACCAACTCATAAGGTAGCACTCTTGCTAAGATGGTTCGCATTCTACCATTCGCGTTTTTAATTTTTCTAAATTATTCATAAATGAATACTCATCGAGGCTTCCATGTGATGCTGGATTACAAATTCAGAACCCAATTAGCAGTAGGAATGGAGGACTTGGAGACAACAACCAGGTGGTTAATGCAGTTCTTGCAAACTATTATTCAAGAGCAAGGTATTCGAGTAGTTCACAAGCATTGCGAGATTTTCGATGGTGGTATTTCTCCTCCTGGTTTTGCAATGGTTCTTCTGCTGGATGAGAGCCATTGCACTGCTCATTGTTACTCAAATGAAGGTATGTTGGCGATTGATATATTCAGTTGTGGATTAGAAGCAGAGAGAAAAACCACGAGAGTATCTCATGAGATAGATGAGAGAATAACAGGTGTGTTTTCAGGGTTGGAGAAATCGGAGAAACATAGAGTATTGCGATTTCCGAGTTAGTTGACACTGAGAAATTCAGAATTTCAGATGGTCTTACTGAAAATGGTCAGATAATCGGGTGTGACACCTATTTAATTGACTGTGACGCCTCTTTAATTGACTGTGACGCCTGTGACGCCTGTGACGCCTACTTTCAAACTTTTTAAAATTTTCAAAAATGACAGACTTCTTAAAACAGCCGTCACAGCCGTCACAGGCGTCACACCCAATTAAAAATGGAATCTCTTTCTCTTACTGAGATATTCAAAAATATATTCTTGTCTTACTGAAATCCGTCTTGTGACACCTCTGACACCTACAAAACACTATCCATTAATCCACCTTTCCGAAAATGCGAAGTTGTCTTACTGGAAATGGTCTGCAATTTCGCTGTGACACCTAATTTAATTGAGTGTGACGCCTGTGACGCCTGTGACACCTACTTTCAAACTTTTTAAAATTTTCAAAAATGACAGACTTCTGAAAACAGGCGTCACAGCCGTCACAGGCGTCACAGACATTCCACCCCTCTTACTGACTTTCTCAAAAACAAAACTATCTCTTACTGAATATCATTTGAATACTACCTGTCACACTTGATCTCAATTATTCTGTTTTATAGAACATATGCAATCTAATCGATTGTTCAATTGGAGACCATGCAACTCTGTGACACTTTTTCGGTGCAAAAATGTAAATCCGCAATTCCATCGATTGTTTAATTGGACGTGATGCAGTTCCGATATATTCCAATAGAAAATCCCGCAATCTGATCGATTGTTTAATTGGACATAATGCAACTCTGTGACACTTTTTCGGTGCAAAAATGTAAATCCGCAATTCCATCGATTGTTTAATTGGACATGATGCAACTCTGTGACACTTTTTGCGTTTTTCGATACAGAATGGGCGGTGGTCTACTTCAATACCAGAGAGATATATCGAGTTTATGCGAATTTATGCGAATTTATGCGAATTAATCGCGATTATATCGTTCTTTAAGTAGTTTAATGTTAATCAATCGAAGTTATATATGTAATCGACAAAGAACATAATATATCGATATAATATCGATCGAATCAATCGTGAATATGCATTAAATTAAACGCGTTTATCATTTTTAATACAAAGTTTGCATTAATTTATACAAAGTTTGCATAAAAAGTTAAAGAAATTAATCGATAAATATGTATTTTAGTAGTTAAATTAACACATATTGAAAAACGAATTTAAATCCAGAGTGAATCGAGATCGCGAAGCGATCGAGATGAACGAGGGATTTAAATTCGTTTTTCAATATGTGTGCTACTAAGGCTGATACAGCAACTGTGAATGCTCAAATAGCTCCTCTAACCTCTTCAAATACTGTTCAGGGATGGCTTGTCTCGAAGGTGAGTGCAGCTACATTAAACGAACTCTTGGCTCCTCTCACAAGTAGTAATGTTACATTAGGGTGGCTCAACAACTACTTGCCAAAATCAGGGGGAACAATAGATGGAAATCTTATTATAACAAGCAATCTTACCACAAGTAATTTGGATGTGCATGGAACAGTGAAATCAATAAACAGTAGCAACACAGGATCCGCTTGGATTGGTAGCAATCTTACAGTTACATGTAACCTGAATGTGAAGGGAAAGCTGAAAATAGGAGACGGAAATACAGAAATCGATGTCTACTATGATCCACCCTATTACCCCATTACTTCCAACACTGACCCTGCCAAAACCACACCGAAATGCCTTTTAACAATGAGAATGGATGGGCTTCCTGTTAATACAAATCCTCAGTCACAGTTCATCCCCAATAATTATTCAGCTAATTATTGGGACACCACCATAACTTCAAACAGCATAACCTTTGGAATCAGAGGACAAGATGTAGGAACCTTTACAGGAACAAATTACCTTCCACCTTCAACTTTCAGTAGGATGGGTGTTAACTATTTCATAGGTGATATAGCCGAATACATCATTTTCAATAGAGCATTAACGTTTGAAGAGAAGCAAAGGGTGAGATACTATATTCAGGATTATTACGGCTTCCCAAAAACGCAATCGCTTTATTATCCCGAAAATCTGCGAATTTCTTCTGACTATGTCCACATTAAAAATTTAATAGTAGGTTCAAACGCTATAATTCCAAACTACACAACATCCAATGTGGTGCAGGGATGGATACAAAACCACACTCATGCTTGGTCGAATATCACAGATAGACCTTCAATATTCCCACCTGCAACCCATGAGCATACATGGGATGAGATCAATAACCAACCTGAATTCTCAAAGGTCGAACCTGTGAATATGGGGTTTCCCTTTATAAATCCTGCAATATTGCGGAAAGAACTATTTTGAATGAGCATTATGTTCACCTCAAAGGGGCTGATGCGGGCAGTGCAATGACAGGACCTCTATTTGTCCGAAGCTTGCCTCAATTCCGAGTGCAAGATATGGCGTATGTTAACCCGGGTGACACTTTCCCGAATATCTATGTGACAAGCTATTACAAAAACGATATTCCAAAGGATGGGTTCGGTGTTCCCTCCAATCCTGCGGGTTATCAAGACTTCTCAGCAGCTGTCCATGTGAATGTGACAGATGTAAGCAGCTTGGATGGATCAAGACCTAAGATAGTTTTCACTCGGGATAAACTCAATTATATTCCACTTGTTGGGCAACCAACTGATAATTACAGTAAAGCTGAGATCGCTTGGATTAAAACGCTATCAGGTGGGGCTATTGAAGCCAATCAGAGAATGGCGGCTAAAAACCTGCACAACGAGACCCTTTCAGGTGTGGTCACAGACGATTACCTGCAAAGCAAAAATTATATAGATGAAACCGAATTGGGTGTTGCACTTCAAACTCACAGTCATGCATGGAACAATATCACAGATAAACCTTTAACATTCCCTCCTGCAACCCATACTCATGCTTGGTCAAATATCACAGATAGACCTAATCTTGCAACTGTTGCAACGACAGGAAATTACGATGATCTGATAAATAAACCAACATACACATCCCCCATCAACTTTGATGCCACAAATGGTCTTTCAACAGATCGCACAGGCGATTGGAGATTTTTCACATTTATATCTCCTTACTCAGGAGCAAACACATGGGCTTCTGGTGATGAAGATTGTAGTGGCTACAAGATGTTATGGACTGTCCCTGCGGGAATGAAAACATGCTATATCTTCTATGTGTGTCAATATAATAGCAGATACTTCGATGTTGTGGGAGTTTATCCATCAACGAATTCTTATACACTTTCGAGAGTAAATGCTTATTCTCCTGGTAGTGACCCAAGTGTAGAGTATAGGCAATATGTCGGAGTGAATTGTGAAGGGCTGAGTAAAGTGGGTGTTCAAGGGCGAATAGGAAGGATTTACCTTGTGGGTCTTGTAGGTTGGAGCAAGAACCCCACTGTATCCTCACATAGCGGCTTCTTGCATTGGGATAACATTTATGGGAAACCAACAGCTTCTACAACTGTCGGACCTCACTCTCACACTAAATCAGATATCACCGACTTTGCCCATACTCACACAAAGGCAAATATTACAGATTTCGCCCATACTCATACTAAATCAGAAATCACAGATCTCCCAAGTTTAGACCCATTCACAGCCAATACAATCACTGCAAATAATACTATGTATGTAGGATCAGGTCAAATAGTAGCCCCTGCATCGCCTACAAATGAGGAAACTTGGTTCTTCCACAATTCAGCAAACTTCTATGATAAAACCCTACTCTGTCGCGGAAATGCTTATGCAAGAGCATTTTATGCAATGAATTCGGGAACCACCAATACAATTAGCCAACTTCCAACTTGGTCTGATATAGAAAGACGTTTCAAATCAGGAAAATACGAAGCTACAAGTGGTGTGATAAGCGCGGGTCAGAGAACACAGCATGCATATGTTTTAAATTGGAATCCTGCTTTTTACACACAAACACCTGTTGTAAATGCCACTCTTCAAGGAACTCCTGCAACAAACCCCGGGGATGTAGATTTTAGAATTGGAATCTCAAACTCCACATCTACATATACAACAATTTATGTGACATTCATAGCATCCCCTACTCTATCTGAAAGTCGTAGTATCACTTGCACAATCCATTGGACAGCATATGGAATACCATAATTAACTTAGATTCTCCTTTATTTTTCTATCCTTCTTAGTAAAAGAAGCAATGGGTGAATACAATCGAGTTCAACTGCCCATTTATTCGCTTGGATCGCCAGCTATGCACTTTCGACAACATGAAGTTAATGATGAAGTTCGCGGTTTAGAATCCACAGAGAGACCCAATTCTAATGGTAACTCCTTTGATAAAAACTCGATGATTCGTGTAAAAGAACTCCGAGCCGATAAGAATTCGGGTGTAGTTAAAACCACACGACTACTTGTAACAAATGCTAACTTCTTTCAACCGACAAATGGAGGTCCTGATGCATACAGTGTAGATTTAAAAGCCCTTGATTTCGATAAGAATACTGCTGCTGTTACTGTGAGATCAGGAGGAGCATTTATTGGGGGAGGTTGCAGAGTGTCAGGTCAACTCTCATCCTCCATTTCGTATAATGATGTCCCAGATACTCTTGAACAAAATGTAGAGAATCCCCAACGAATACGTTTCTATACACCAGTTGCACAGCAACCTTTTCTACATTTCTATGTTGCTTCCTCTGTCACTCTTGAAAATTCGGAATTGGTTATTATAACAGGAACTGATCGAGTAAGAAGAAATATTCCGCTTCCCACAGCAATGCTATCTATGTGCAGAGCAAACAACAATCAAACAGGTCATAATTACCTATTCTTTGTTCAAGCATCAAACCATTTCGGTCGAGGATATTGTGTTTATAACAATTTGACATTTACCTATGATTTGTTTGTAACTGAGGTTGGAGTTTACAATACTATGATTATGGGACTGAGGACAGATATAGCAGCTGTTTCGGCACTTCGAGGGGTAAACGTTGCAGATATCTTCACAACAGGGTTTTACCAGGAACCAGATGTGATTGATGACCCAACCCATAAATTATATATCACTTTAATGTAAAATGGCTGCCCCAATACCAGAACGAATTATTACACCCCAACTCTCATTAGCAGCACCTGCAAATCACGTTTTGCAGCATGCTACCTTTGATGATGTAGAAGGTCTCCAATCCACAGAAGTGCAACCCACAATGAATACATTTGGTTCCACCCACAAACTGAGATTGCAAGAACTCAGGTGTGATAAAAATAATGGTATAGTTAAGACAACGAAACTCCTTGTCACAAATGCAAACTTTTCTGCCCACTATGGAGACCCAGACAGTTATGGTGATCCTCTTTCTACTTATTCTTTTGAATCTCGGTCGGGAGCTATTAACTGCAAAACGGGGGAGCATATATTGGTGATGGTCTTCGGATTGGTGGAGCTGTTGGTGCGCCTCTTTTCGTAAATGATCAACCCAATCCCATTGATCCCAACACCAGAATTCGCACCTATGTCCCCAGTATGAATGCACCATATATTATCAAGATCTTCCCAATTGTTGTGAATGAGCAGACATCAGTAGTTGATTCTCTTGTTGAGATTGGTGACCACTACAAGGTGGTTGTCGATATCCCACCAGATGTTTATGCTGTCTGTCAAGTAGAGGGTGGAACCCCAAATATTGCAGTTGTGATCACGCCATATGACAATTTCGGAATTGCTTATCATGGAGTGAATTTCGGTCTTGAAGATTACCAGTTCTTGGTGAGAGCCACCAGGTTTGGTATCTACAAATGCATTCTCTATGCTGAGAGAACCGATGCTATTGCAAAACAGAATACATATGCAGAATATTACGGCACAAATCGCTACTTCCCCATTTTCGGACAGGATACTGCTCCATAGAAATCTCAGGTATATATATAGAGAGAGGGATGGATGATAAAACAAAGAAATTCATAGAATCTGCAATGATGGTTCATGGTGATGCTAAATTCGATTATAGTGAGACAGTCTATAAGAAAGCACAAGAGAAGGTCTCTGTTAGATGCCTTAAATGCAACAAGATCCTGCAAACCTACCCATTTAATCATGTAAGGGGAAGTGGATGCAGAGAATGCAACAAGAAATCCTCTCATGCATATAGAAAAAAGACGACATCAGGAATCGTGATAGATGATAAACCAGTAGTATTATATTTCGATTAGATCTTTGAGAGAGAAATGAGAATCTTTCCCCATTTTCCCTTTGTGATTATGCATGTGTCAAAGCAGCTGGGACAGGTCTTGTGGTAGTGCAGCAGAATGATATCCACCAACTCATAAGGTAGCACTCTTGCTAAGATGGTTCGCATTCTACCATTCGCGTTTTTAATTTTTCTAAATTATTCATAAATGAATACTCATCGAGGTTTCCATGTGATGCTGGATTACAAATTCAGAACCCAATTAGCAGTAGGAATGGAGGACTTGGAGACAACAACCAGGTGGTTAATGCAGTTCTTGCAAACTATTATTCAAGAGCAAGGTATTCGAGTAGTTCACAAGCATTGCGAGATTTTCGATGGTGGTATTTCTCCTCCTGGTTTTGCAATGGTTCTTCTGCTGGATGAGAGCCATTGCACTGCTCATTGTTACTCAAATGAAGGTATGTTGGCGATTGATATATTCAGTTGTGGATTAGAAGCAGAGAGGAAAACCACGAGAGTATCTCATGAGATAGATGAGAGAATAACAGGTGTGTTTTCAGGGTTGGAGAAATCGGAGAAACATAGAGTATTGCGATTTCCGAGTTAGTTGACACTGAGAAATTCAGAATTTCAGATGGTCTTACTGAAAATGGTCAGATAATCGGGTGTGACACCTATTTAATTGACTGTGACGCCTCTTTAATTGACTGTGACGCCTGTGACGCCTGTGACGCCTACTTTCAAACTTTTTAAAATTTTCAAAAATGACAGACTTCTTAAAACAGCCGTCACAGCCGTCACAGGCGTCACACCCAATTAAAAATGGAATCTCTTTCTCTTACTGAGATATTCAAAAATATATTCTTGTCTTACTGAAATCCGTCTTGTGACACCTCTGACACCTACAAAACACTATCCATTAATCCACCTTTCCGAAAATGCGAAGTTGTCTTACTGGAAATGGTCTGCAATTTCGCTGTGACACCTAAATTAATTGAGTGTGACGCCTGTGACGCCTGTGACGCCTACTTTCAAACTTTTTAAAATTTTCAAAAATGACAGACTTCTGAAAACAGGCGTCACAGCCGTCACAGGCGTCACAGACATTCTGCCCCCCTTACTACTCTTCTCAAAAACAGAAATATATCTTACTGAATATCATTTGAATACTATCTGTCACACTTGATTTCATTTATTCTGTTTTATAGAACATCTGCAATCTAATCGATTGATCAATTGGAGACCATGCAACTCTGTGACACTTTTTCGGTGCAAAAATGTAAATCCGCAATCTCATCGATTGTTTAATTGGACGTGATGCAGTTCCGATATATTCCAATAGAAAATCGCGCAATCTCTTCAATTGTTTAATTGGACATAATGCAACTCTGTGACACTTTTTCGGTGCAAAAATGTAAATCCGCAATTCCATCGATTGTTTAATTGGACATGATGCAACTCTGTGACACTTTTTGCGTTTTTCGATACAGAATGGGCGGTGGTCTACTTCAATACCAGAGAGATATATCGAGTTTATGCGAATTTATGCGAATTTATGCGAATTAATCGCGATTATATCGTTCTTTAAGTAGTTTAATGTTAATCAATCGAAGTTATATATGTAATCGACAAAGAACATAATATATCGATATAATATCGATCGAATCAATCGTGAATATGCATTAAATTAAACGCGTTTATCATTTTTAATACAAAGTTTGCATTAATTTATACAAAGTTTGCATAAAAAGTTAAAGAAATTAATCGATAAATATGTATTTTAGTAGTTAAATTAACACATATTGAAAAACGAATTTAAATCCAGAGTGAATCGAGATCGCGAAGCGATCGAGATGAACGAGGGATTTAAATTCGTTTTTCAATATGTGTCTCTTCTGGTCCGTTTATACGTCAGTTTCGCTTTTGCAATTGGGGCCGGGCGGGCCACCCCCTACCCCTACCCCCTTCGATCCGCAGTGCCGCAGTGCCGCACTGCCGCCACTGGGCCAGTGCGGCAGTGCCGCAGTGCGCCGGCTACGCGTATACGGCCCATAATACGGGTAATTATAATTTTAACTTGCAGCAGGGCGCGATCTTCTGTTCGCCTCGGCGAAGCGCACGTACGTATACCTCAGCGCTGAAGCTTCTGTTCCGGAAGCTTATAATTAATTATATACATAAGAGCTCGCGATCGATATCGCGCACGCGATCGATATCGCGCGATCGACACCTCTAGCTATAGCCTCAGCGGACCTCAAGATCTAGATGTCCTGCCCTGGCGGCTTCGAGAAATGGTCTAGCTACTTCATTCTGCACCTCGACTCGGAGATAACTTATAATTAGTAACGGCCTGCAGGAGAAGTTTCTTGCGGCTCCGGGATCCGGACTGGCCGACGCTCGAGGAGCTTCTCCGGGATGGCATCTCGGCTACTCAGGTCTGCATCGATATCTTAATCTCGATCCTGTGCATTATCGCCCGCGACCCTGAGAAGCTGATTCCTTTTTTGTTTTTGCAAATTAAAAGTGGACATCACATTGGCACACCGGGGTACCACGGCACACATACCAATGTTCTACGTATACGTGACGTGCCCTTCCGACCGATCACCTGAGAAGCTGATTCCGATCGCGAGCGCGCGCGAACAACAGCGGGACGCCAGGATGCGTGCTGGGATTAAATTGCGCGCCAGACTCTAGGAGTGTGTCGGACATCATCAAGATGTACCTGTGGCGCGACGAGGACGTGCTTCCGACGGAATCCGGGTGCCGCGACAATCTAGATCTAGAATCTAGATCTGAGGCGGCTGCACGGGCCAGGTTCTCGGAAGGCGGGGGGGGGGGGGGGGGGGGGGGGGGGGGATGCGGGAGTCCTCACAATACTAATTGATCTTTAGCAGGATCTCGCCGTACTTGCGAATTGCAGCGGCATGCGCAATGCGTATATATATATGCTTCATTCGATGCATGAATTCAAATTCGGGTTTCGCATTTCAGGTTCTCCTGGGCTCATGTTTAGGGAACCTAGAAGGCAATGCAACCTCAATTGCGCCCTTTATATAATATAGCTACGGGAGGAGCATCCCGCGACGATCCTCCGTCGCCATCGACCACCGGTCGACCACCTGCATCGATGTCGGCGGAATCGCGCAGGCGTTAGCGCAGGGAGTAGGGAGTACACGCGTACGTATATATATATATATTGATTAATTGACGCTTATGTCATCGATTGCAATTCGCAATATTAATATTAATATCTTATGAAATCGAAGCTTATTAATGCATATAGGTTGATTAAGCATCGCAATTTGCGTCGACGTCGATGGCGAATCGGAGCGCGCGCAGGCAGCAGCTAAATCGCAGCGCGTAATTTATGAGCTATTGCATGCTTGCTATGAATATACGATCGAATGCAATTTGCAGTTTAAAATCGAATTATATATATAGAAGCTAATTATAGTTCATGATCATGCATATAGATCGATTGCAATTTAATTTCCGAGTACAGGCAGCAGCTAAATCGCAGTGCGCATGCCATGATAATCGAATAATATAGAAGCTAATTATAGTTCATGATCATGCATCTAGATCGATTGCAATTTAATTTCCGAGATCGAATTCGAATTCGAATTCGAAGCTTAAGTGCGCACGGCGCCGAGGTCGGCCATCGCCCTCCGCAGCTCGGGGGCGGCGCGGAGGCCGGCCGCCGCCGCCCGGTTGAACATCCCCTGCGGCGAATTCGAAAATCAAAGCCGCCGGTCATGATCATGAGCCTCCGATCGGTGTTATATATCGCGAGACGTCGACCATGGCCAGCTGCAGTCGACTACCTGGTCCATGGCTAGATCTAGAGGGAAGCTAGCGCTCAGATCTAGATCGCCCGCATCTATATATAGCTAGACCGCCCCCCCGCTCATGATCAGTTGAACATCCCATGCGAAATTCGGGTGATTGGCCCCGGTTAATTATAACGTGTCCAGAGAAATAGGTAGCGCTCATGGTCAGCCCGCCGGCGCCCCCCCGGCCCCCTCGCACGGCCGCACCTTGTCGAATGTAACAAGAAGAACGTGCCCCGGCGACGCCGCGATCTGAATTCGAATGCCTGTCAGATATGCGTGATTTATAAATTCTTAAGCTCCGCGCGCTATAGCTAGGTTTTATGATTCCGATCGCAAGTGAAGCCAGTCGCGAGCTATAGCGCACGGCGGCAAATTCAAAGCAGGCGGCGGTGTAGGAGCGAAGCGAGCTCGAGGGATTTAATTTAAAGTAGGTGAGCGGGGGGAATCGATATCGGGGGAGGCGAGGGTGGGGAGGGAGGGCCATGGGAGGGCCGGGGGAATCGCCGCCGTGCGCTCTCTAGACCAGACCAGATGCGCGCGTGTCGGCGGAGTGGCTCGTTGCGCACGGCGGCGAAGTAGGCGGCGGTGTCGACGATGAGGTCGTCGCTGTTGCGCGCGCACGCGGGCCGGGCCGGGCGCGCCGGGCGAGGTTAGAGGGTCGGGTAGAGCGCTCGACGAGTCGAGCGAGCTCGAGCAGCGCCCCGGGCCCTTAAGCTTCCGCCTTATATGATATCAATCATGAGGCTTTAGCTATAGGCTACCCACCCCTGCAGGGGCAAGCTTAAAGTAGACAACTAGGCGCGCTCGGGCTCGACGAGTCGAGCAAGCTGCTGCCCGATCGGGAGGCTGACCTGTTGCGGGGGCGCCCGGCGTCGACGGCCACCGCCAGCTGCTCGTGGGGGAGGGCTTCAGGAGGGGCGGGGCCGGGGGCTCGGGACAACGGCCCAGGCCTCCTGTCTTTAAGTTTCGACCTCAAGGCCTGGGCGCGAAGGGGCACCGCGCCTATCTTTGACTTCGACCTATCTTTTTACCCATTGACCTATCTTAAGCTTTTGAAGCGCGCGCGGGCACCTGCTCGTGGGGGAGGGCGACGCGGAGGGCGGGGAAGGCCCGGCCCCCCGCCATGTGCTCCTGGATCACCGCCACCGCCCGGCACGCCTGCCCGAGGCGAATTAGATCCAGATCGAATTAAATCTTGATCTAGGGAGCGGGAGGTATCTTGGATCTATAGCTAGGCACGCCTGCAGGAGGTACATATACATTGAATCCGTGATCAATCGTGGGTGCTTTCAACCTCCAGCTATAATTCGAATCCGCAAATATTAATTCAGATCTAGATCTAGATCTAGATCAAATCTAGGGTCATCGAAATCAAATTTAGATCTGGAGATCGAGAGAGCGGACCGCCTCGCGCTCGCGGGGGTTGGTGCTGATGTACGCCTTCTGGCGGTACTTGTCCAGCTCCTTCTCCACTGCATTCGAGGCCGGGCCGACAGGACGCGGCCGACCGCGTTTAGCTATAGTTTGATTTCGCGGGATCGATCGGCCGCGGGATCGAATTCGCGCGCGGGACACATGTACACCTAGGTTCACGATCACGATCAGGTAGATGTAAAAGACCGCACCGACGCGGGGGACGATGAGGAGGACGCCGCGGGCGGCGTAGCGCAGGAGCCGCTCCCACTCGCGGACCTGGCGGCCTTCTCAAAAACCAAATTACATTTGCTCGGATAGGTCCGGCCAGGCAGGAGTCGAAGATAAGAAATCATATTGCCCCCCTCCCCACGCGCAGCTGTTTCCAGCGGCTCGGCCGAACCGGTGCCGGGACTTGCAATTGCGGACCTTCTCCTCGTGCAGGTAGACGTTGGTGTCCAGGAGGACGTAGATCGTGCCCTCGTCCTGCGCCGCGAAATTTAAGGCGAGGGTCGAGGCGGGGCCGGGCCGGGGGCGGTGGCGGCGCGAGCTCGGGCCTCGTTCGGGCGGTTGATCATCCCGCGCATGTCGTAGTAGTACCGGTACCTGCGAGGTCGTTAAGAGAACATTAATGAGTTGCGCTAAGAAATTCAAGAGAGGTTAAGCTGATATCGCGAGGTCATCGATATCGCGAGCTCGAGGGTCATCGATATCACGATAGGGGTTTTGCGACCATGTATCAATCAATGCATATATGGAGAGAATGAGAGGCGCGAATAAATTTAAGAAAGTTGAAGCTTGGAAGAAATTAGGAGCCGCGCGCACAGTGCGGGGAAGTGGTCCCTGCGGCATCGCTCCTCGAGGTCGGCGAGCCGCCGCTCGGCCTCGCGCTGCCGCTCCAGGGCGCTCGCGAGCCACTCGGCCCGCGTGCGGTCCTCCAGCTCGAGCGCGAAGAGGCGATCCAGCTCCTCGCGCCACTCCCGCGCGCTCATCCGCGCCTGCCGCCGCCGCCGCTCCTCCCGCGACCGCTCCCGCTCCCGCTCCGCGTCGCGGTCGCGATCGAGCTTCCGCCCGGCGCCGCGGGGCGGCGACACGGAAGAGTGCCGCCGCCGCCGGCGCTTCTGCTCCTGGACGACCGCGGGCGACGCCAGCGGGGCCGATGCCGCAGACGCCGCCGCAGACGCCGCCGGCTGAACGCGGACCGGCGCCCCGCGATCGGGCTCGCTCCCCGCGAAAAGAACGGAGCGGTGGCGGCCGGCCGCCGGCGGGCTCGAGCGCGGACGCTTCGGCCTCTCCGCATGCGCATTCGAATTCGCCGCCGCCGCCGCCGCCGCCGCAGCCGCGGGCGGCGCCGGCGCTGGCCGATCGCGAGCCGGCGTCGCCTCAGGCGCCTCGGAGCGCGCGCGGGCCGGCCGAACAGGCGTCGACTCGAGCTCGCCGAGCTCGAGCTCGAGCTCGAGCGCGGCGAGCGCCGGCGCCGGCTGGACCGGGCGGGGGCACTGGCCATGGGTCGGGTCTACTTTGCCGCAGGCGCCGGCGCCGGCGCCGGCCGCGGACGCCTTCGAGCTCGGGGTACAGCAGACGCAGCTGCGCGGGCTGCCCGATCGCGATCCGTCTCGCGCGGCCGCGGGCGATGCCGGGATGGCGCTCAGGCGCCCGCGGGGCCCCGCCGCCGGCCCCCGGTCCGCGCTGGATGCTCGCGGCCGCTCGCGGCGCGAAGGGCTCTCGCCTCGGATGCTGCTCCGCTGTCGACAAGCTGAAGTCAGCTGCGTGCGCGAGAGAGACAGAGCCGGCGGGATCTCCGAAGCGCTCACCAGCGCCCGCGAAATCGACGCCCGCGAAAATGATGCCCGCGAGACTGACGCCCGCGAAAACGATGCCCGCGACATCGACGCCCGCGGCATCGGCTCGCGCAGACGCAGCGACACGCTGAGCCGCTTCGAATTCGCTACGACGGGTGCCGGCTTGGCCGGAGTGTCGAGATCCACGACCTGCAATTGCAAATAATGATCGGTGAGACAGAATAAATTAGATATCGATATGAACTAACAGAATTAGATATGGCAGTTGCTAATGAACTCTCTGGCTCCCCAGCGCACCTCGGGGACTCCGCGAGCCTCGCCTGCCCGGGGCGGAGAGACGGAGATCGCCCGGCGGCGGGTCTCGGCCGCGGAGGGTCGCGCGGCCCGCGCCGCGCCCCGCTCCTCGCGGAGCGCCATCGCGGCCCGCGCGATCTCCAGCTCCGCCGCGAGGCGCGCGGCCACCGCCTCCGCCTCCTCCACCCGCCCCGCAGCGACTTCGCCTCGTCCGCGGCCGCCCGCGCCGCCGCCAGGTCCTCCGCCTGCTTCGCCAGCTCCGCCTTCGCCGCCGCGGCCGCCGCCTCCGCCTCCTCTGCGCGCCGCTCCGCCGCCTCGCGCCGCGTTCGCTCCTCGCCGAGTCTGGAATTCAAAGTCTTCCACGCCAGCTCATGCAGTCCCAATTGGTACTTCGCCTTCTCCAGCTCCTCCTTGGCGGTCTTGGCGGACGCAGCTTCCGCGGCGGCCGAAGAGCGTGCTTGGAGCAGCTCCGTCGTCGCTTTCGCGGCCGCCGCCTCCGCGGCCGCCTGCGCGGCCCGCGACGCCGCCAGGTCATTCGCTAGTTTCCTCTGCTCCGACTTGGCCGCCACGGCTGCCGCCTCCGAAGCCTTCAAGGCAAGCTGGTGCTGCCTCGATTCTGTCCTCGCCTTGTCCAGCTCCTCCTTGGCGATCTTGGCGTCGACCACAGCCGACGAGCGCTCCGCGCGAAGATCCTTGTAGGCGTCGGCCAGCTTTGCTTCGGCCCCCTGCGCGCGGCGCGAGAATTCTACCGCCCTGTCCTCCGCCCGCCGGCGGGTTGCCGCCTCATCCGATGCTCGCTTGGACTGATTGCGAGCTTGCGTCTCTGTTACGTTCAGCTTTCGCTCAAGTTCGTCGGCCCAGCGCTGTTCTCGCTGCAGGCTGCCCTCCAAGCTCTTAATCTGATCCTTGAGACAGATGGCGTGCTGCTGTAGTTGGTGCAGCTGCAGCTGCAGCTGCTCCTGGCTGTCACTCGTACTCGATGGTACCGGTGCAGGCGGCGCCCGCCTTGCATTCTGCAGACGGATTTCGCGCTTCGGATGCGAATCGCGCGAAAAGTGCAGCCGAAAGCTGCGCTCACCTGGTCGCGAGAGGAGCCCGGACCCGACATCGATAGCACGTTCGCGCGCTCTCTTTATTTGGCTTCCGCTGAGGAAAAGAGCCGACGCTGCAGCTGGCTGCGAATTTCGAAATGGTCAGGACAGAGCGCGCCATGCGAATGCAACACAGACCGGCTAAAGCGTCATTTTGCGCAGCGAGGCTGCCCGCACCGTCTTCGAGAGGATAGCGTTGACGGAGATCGAGGTGTCCGATCCGCACGCGAATTCGATAGGCGCGGCACGGCCAGTACTCTCCCGCGGCTCCACCGCGACTTTCTCGTGCGCCCCGACGCGCCGCGAGCGTCCGCTCAACGCGCTGCTTCGAATTCGCGTCGGTCTGAGGGGGTACAGAGGGAACTAAATTAAGGGGATCCGGAGCAGCTCGAGAGGAACTTCGGAAGTCCACCTGAGGAAGTCGAAGCTAGCTCGAGCCCCAGCTGCAGAGACAGTAAGCAGCTCGATGCAGATGGCGGACCGGAAGCTCTCTTCGCTAGCCTCGAGCTAAAGCTCTCTTCCCACCGATCGCAGCGCAACAGCCTCGCAAGGCCGACGCCGTGACGTGCTCAGGGATGCTGAATTGATGCAACCTACATATTGTCCATGCCGCGCGCATGCATGATTACAGGTCAAGGTTCGATTGCGCTAAACCTACTGCCTAGGGAGAGACGGAGAAAGGAGGGCGCAGGCCTGGGCCTCCGATCCGGCCGCCCTTCACTCGTCCGTCTCGCTGTTGCTGTCGACGCTCTCCGCCCTGTCCGCCGCCGCCGCCTTCGCCTCCTCCTTCTTGCCCCCGCCCTTGGGCGACGCCTGCGGCGCCGGCTGCGGCTTCTTCGGGGTACCCCCCGCGCCCTCCCTCCTGGCCTCCTCCTTGTCCTTCTTTGGGGGGGAGGACTTGGGAACGGCCTCCTTCTTCGCCTCCGAGGAAGAGGAGGAGGCCTTGGGGGGTACGGGCACGGCCGGGGCGCGCTCGTCCTCGGTCTCGGAGCCGGCGGCGATGGGGTCCGAGGCGGGGAGCTTGGGCTTGGGCTTCTCGTCCTGCGCATGCGCGCCCCACGCCACGCCAGTCAGACAGAGTTCGCGCGGCTTGAGCAAACAAGCTTAAAAGCGCGTGTTTTGAAAGAGCTCAAGTAAACTAAGGGCGGGCGAACCTTCTTCTTGGCGACGAACGAGTCCATTGTCCGCTGCGTCATCTGAGCGCGGGCGGCGCCTCAGATTCAGATTCGGCTTCACTCTACTGATTCTCTTCTCTTTCCCGCCCCGCCCAGGCCCCCCCCTCCCGCCCCGCCCCGGCGGCCCCGGCGGACCTTGGGGGAGGACGAGGATTATAAATTATGTTTAACCACATTACATTGTATATATCCCCGGCGGACCTTTACTTTAAATTAATCTCTAATCACATTGTATTTTAAAGCAAGTTTTGATTTGATTTCATTCTTGCGGCCCCGGCGGACCTTGGAAGAGGACGAGGAGGGGCCCGCGGCGGCGGCGGAGGAGGAGGAGCCCTTCGCCTTCAGCGCCAGCAGGTCCGCCGTCGTCGCCTGCGGGCGCGCCGAGCCGAGCGGGGCGCGCGTGAGGCGGGGCGGGGCGGGGCGGGGCGGGGCGGGGCGGGGCGGGGAACGAGCGCCCCCCTTCCAAGTCCAGCCGAGCCTAGCCCTCGCTGGTAGCCCCCTGCACGCCTAGCCAGCTCGCGAAAGCGGGCCCTAGAGAGTGGCGAGGGTGGCCTAGCGATCACATCCCAGCCCGGCCCGGCCTAGCGCTCTGCAAGAGCTGAGCCTAGCCCGGCGATCCTAGCTAGACTAGTCCCCTGTGAAGCCAGCCCAGCCCAGCCCAAACTAGCTAGGCCGCGTGGAAGGGGCGGACCGGCTTCTTGGGCGGGGGCGCCGGCTTCTTCGGCTTGTCCGAGGCGCCCGAGGGTCGCTCCTTCTGCTGCGGGGCGCCCCGGGGCGTCAGGCGACGGCCGGGGGCGAGGAGGGGCGGGGTAGGGCGGTGCGGGGCGAGGAGGGGCGGGCGGGGCAGGAATAGAGGTATTTGGAAGCGGGGAGGCGGAGCGGGGCAGGGCGGGGCGGGTCCTAGCTTTGGCTCGGGGCGAGGGGCGGGGGCGGGGGGGGGGGGGGGGGGGGGGGGCGGGTCGGGTCGGACCTTGTCGGGCTTGTCCGCCTTCTTGTCCGGCGTCCCCTTCTTCTTCTCCTGCGCGGCGGGCCGCCGCCTCAGCGCCCCGCGCGGCTCCAGGAGCGAGCGCCGGCTCCAATCCTTCTAGAGGGCGGGGTGCGTGGGGACGGCGCCGCGCGGGGCGCAGACGCGCCGGCCCGCGACTTATAAGAGGGCGAACGCCGGCCGGGCTCCAATCCTTCTACTACTAGAGGGCGGCGTGGTTGGGGACGGCGCTCGGAGCCGAAGACCCCGTGTACCCCCAGGGGTACCCCCGCCCCCCCTCCAACCGCGGAAGCGGCCCCGGGCGAGCGCCCGTCTATGCATATGCACGCGGGCGGGTCGGGGTCGGAGCCCAGGATCCCGTGTAACCGCCGTCCTCTCCCCACCCTCTAACCGCCGAAGCGCCTTGGGGCCCGTCTATGCATATGCACGCGGCCGGGGGATCGGGTCGGGGCGCGCCTTGTCCTTCTCCTTGCCCTTGTCCTTCTCCTTGGCCTTGTCGCCGCCCTTCTTGTCGGGCGTCTTGCGCTCCTTCTCCTTCTCCTTCTTCTCCTTCTCCGGAGTCTTCTTCTTCTCCTGCGGGGCCCGGGGTTAGGGAGGCCGGGGCGAAGACCGATCGCGAGGGTCACCGGCGCAGCGGCGAACGAAACGACGCCCTAGAGCGCCGTTTCGTTCGCCGCTAGGGGTACAGAGGCTCTAGGGCGCTCTATAGGCTCTAGGGGTACAGAGGCTCTAGAGGTACGTCGGGGCGTTTGTTTGAGTAGACAGAGGGTAGGGTAGAGGGTAGAGATGAAGGGTAGAGCAGGGCCCCGGGTTTCGAGCGGGGCGCAGGTCTAGGTTTGTCTAGGGGTACAGAGGAAAGATTGGGGCACGGTATGCGCTATAAGAGCGGGGGGGGGGGGGGGGGGGGGGATGGGAGCCCGGACCTTGGGCTTCTCCTTCTCCTTCTTCTCCTTCTCGGGCGTCTTCTTCTTCTCCTTCTTCTCCTTGTCCTTCTCCTCCTTCCTCTTCTCCTTGTCCTTGGCCTTGGCCTTGCCCTCGTCGCCGTTGCCCTCCTTGCCCTTCGCCTTCTTGCTCGGCGTCGGCCGCTCCTCCTGCCGCGGCCGGCGTCACACATACGTACATACGTACATACATACATTCCCTTGCTTCTTCTCCACAAAGGGACTGAGGGTGAGCTAAAATTAGCGCACCTCCGAGTCCGAATCGACTGTGACGGCCTCCGGCGGCGGCTTCCGCTTCTTCGAGGGGCCCGCCTCCGACCCCTGCACCCCCATCCTGATCAGGCACCGCGGCGACAAGGAGCGGGCGTTCCCTTAGGCACAGAGCAAAGCAAAGGGAAGCACCTTGTCCTTGTCATCCTTCTTGTCCCTGTCCTCCTTGGATTTGTCCTTGTCCTTCTTCTCCTTCTTGGAGGCCTTGGGGTTCGGGCTCAGGCTCCCCAGCGTCGACCTGCGGGGGGGGAGGAGGGGCGGGGACGGGCTCGGCTCGGCTCGGCTCTGGCCGGGTCGGAGGGGAAAGAAAGCGGGGCGGGGCGGGGGCGCCCGAGCGAGCGAGCCGGAGCCCGGCGGGCCCCGTCTAGGAGGGCAGGCTGCCGGGGCGGGAGGAGGGAGGACCCGCGCGCTATGCGAGGGGCCAGGGGAGGGCGAGCGGGAGGCGAGGCGATGCGGGGCGAGGATGGGGGAATTCAAAGGTGATTCATGGGGTAAAGGGTGGACGGGGAGGGGGGGGGGGAGCGCGGGGTACGGCGCACCCGGGCTTCAAGACGATGGTGCCGTTGTAGATGCCGAGGAAGAGCGTCTGCGGGGGGGACGAGGCGTGAGGGGGGTACGGCGCGCGCGGCGGGCGGGGGCGGCTCGCTCCAGCCGTGTTAACTAGCCGCAGTGCGGCCGGTTTCTTCCCGAATCGAATGGAACGGGAGGGCGGGCGGGGGCGGGGGCGGGGGAGGGGCGGGCGGGGGTACCTTGGCGCGCTTGGCGAGGTCCGCGAAGAACTTGGTGCTCAGGCTGTCCTGCGGGGGGCTCAGCCGGGGCGGAGGGGAGGGAGGAAGGGCGGAAGCCGGCGGCCTCGGCAAGGGCGGGGGCGGGGCCCTCGTGGGCGACGGGCTCGGGCTCTAGAGGCCTCAGAGGGGAAGGCGAGGGGCCGAGCTCTCGGGCGGGGATGGGGCTCTTCTGTGCGACGGGCAGAGAGGAAGGGCGGAGGAGGGGGAGGGGTGGGGAGGGGGAGGCGGGCGGCCTCGGAAAGGGCGCACGGAGGAGGCGAGGGACCTGGGCAACGGGGGGCAGAGAAAGGCGGCGGGGGGAAGAGAGAGGCTCTTCTAGGCGACGGGCTCTAAAGGACTTGTATGCAAAGGACCTCTAAAGTAAAGGGCGCCTGTTTTAGGATGGATGGGCGGGGCTTGCGGGGGGCGCACGGAGGAGGCG
The DNA here is from genome assembly GCA_004431415.1 of Cyanophora paradoxa. Classification (NCBI taxonomy): domain Eukaryota; class Glaucocystophyceae; order Cyanophorales; family Cyanophoraceae; genus Cyanophora; species Cyanophora paradoxa. The sequence goes on along the minus strand of QPMI01000479.1, from coordinate 102,454 downwards.
AGGGAGAGGGCGGCCGGGCGGCAGGGGAAGGCGCAGTCGGTGTCCCCCCACATCGTCCGGTGGTTCCCGATCCCGTGCTTCAGCCTGCGCGCGGGGCGGGGCGGTGAGCCGGGGCGAGGCGAGGCGAGGTGAGCGGCCGAGCCTTTTCACTAGCCTAGAGGGGCGGGGCGGGGCGGGGTGGGGCGCCCCCGTATGGAGCCAGCCGAGGCCTCAATCTAGTCCCCGGCTAGCTCTCGCTCTAGCTTTCTGGCGGGCGGAGGGGCGGGGCGGGGCGGGGGCGGACGTGGCAAGGACGAGGGCGCGGTCGTCGGCGAGGACCCAGCCCGGCACGGGGAGGCCCTTCTTCACGAACGAGAGCGGCAGCTGAGAGAGCGGGAGAAGAAGAGGTTAGGCGAGGGGTTGGAGGTTGATGGGTTGGGAGGGTGGGGAGGGGACCTTGGAGGCGGGGTCCTCGCCCCGGGCGCGGCAGTCCCGCACGAGCTTCTCCGCCGCCGCCAGCCACCCCACGTGCTGCCGGGGGGAAGGGGAGCCGTCAGACGGGCCGCTGGGGGCGGGAGAGGGGAGCGAGGAGAGGGAGGGGGTGGGAGAGGGGCCGGCTGCTCGCGGTCGAGCAGCTGCGGCCGGCTAGGGGACGTGGGCGCTTGATGAGGGCGCTAGCAGGAGATGGCCGGACTAGAGCGATCCCTGCTTCTATCCCGTCTAGTCCCGTCTATGGAAGCGGGTGGGGCCGGCGGCGCCGGAGGCAGCGATCTGACCGTGAGGATCTCGGCGCGGCGGCCGGCCTCCTTCTTGCCGTCCCCCGAGAAGCCCGCCACGAACTTCTCCTCCCGCAGCGACGCGTCCCGATCGAACGCTGCCGCCGGCGGTGAGCGGCGGGCGGCGGGTGGCGGGTGGCGGCGGTGAGCGGAGGTGAGCGGCGGTGGGCGGCGGTGGGCGGCGGTGGGCGGCGGAGCGAAGCGTTGCGACCGGGCTTAAAGATCCCTCCTCTGATTTGATCCCTTTCCCTTTTGGGTTGAGGTGCCCTCCCCCTTCCCGCGCCCTGCAACTCCGGAGCGGGCGGGCGCACGGGAGGGGGCGGCGATCTCGGGGACGAAGTGGACGATCTTCTTCCACACGTCTGCCTCCATCTGTTTCGGGGAGGGGAGGGGAGGGGAGGGCCGGCGTCGTCGTCAGCGGCGGCGGTTGAGAGCGGCGTCGCTCAGCGTCGCTCGGCATCGCGCCGGGGGCGCGCCGGGGGAGATACAGTCTAGTCTAGGATCTTATGTGGCGGGGCTTTTGGGGGGCGCACCGGCCCGACGATCTTGAGGAAGGCGCGGGCGTACCCCTCGCAGTCCTCCGCCTGCGCGCCGTCAGGGTCGAGGGAGGGGGGGGAAGTTAAGGGGGGTACCGAGTGCGTGGTGATGTCGCAGAGCGCGGGGAACTCCTGCGAGCGGCCGTACCCGTACTCCTTCAGCGCCTTCAGCACCTTCTGCCGCTCCTGGGAGGGGAAGGGGAGGGTCAGGGGGGGGGGTACTGGAGATTGCGAGGGGCGGGACGCGGAGGGGGTAGGGGCACCTTCTGCGTCCAGTCGCCCTTGCCGGCGCGCCGCCGCTTCGGGCCGCCGGCGTCGGAGCCGTCCCCGTCGCTGAAGTACCCGTCCAGATCCTCCCTCTACCCCCCGATTCAGATCAGATCAGATCAGATCAGATCAGATCAGATCTGAGGTTCACGGACCAGGCCGCGGCCCTTGGCCTTGGCGAGGGCTGCGCGCGGGCCGCCGCCGGCCCCGTCCGCGTCCGCGTCGCCTGGCCGCTCCAGGCCCTGCTGCTTGCTCGACGCCAGCTGCGCGCCCGCCTCAGCGGGGCCCAACGAGGAAAGGCCCCGGGCGGGATTCGAACCAGCTTCTTCCAGAAGTCGGGGTCGTTCACGTCGCAGTCCGCCTCTGTCACAAGAAGAAGAATAAGGCAAGAGTCGGCGGGCCGATCTGAATCAGAGATAAATAAAAGAGAAGGGACCGGCTGTGGAGGCCGTGAATGTGGCCTTGGAGAAGAACGAGGCGGCCCGTGGCCCCTCCGCGTCCGCGCCCCCCGTCGTGATCACCTTCATGTTCCGCTCCAGGATCTGAGGGGGGGGGAAGAAGCCGGATCAGACGCTCAGACGCTCAGACGCTCGGGCTCGACTCCGACGAGCGGGTCTAGGCGCCTCTTTAAGAGAAGCTCAAAGCCTCTAAGCCTCGAAGAAGCTGGCCTGGACCGGGGGCGGGGGCGGGGGCGGCGCAGGGGCGAAACGAGGAGCTCTCAAGCCTTTAAGCCTCTAGGCCTCTAAGATCGGGCGCGGGGCGGGGGCGGGGCGGGGCGGGGCTTGGAGCCGGCTCTATCCCCAATGAGAACTCCTTGGATGGAGAGCGCCGGGGCGGGGCGGGGCGGGGGCGGCTGGGCTCGAAGCTGGAGCCTCTAGGCCCCTAAGATCGGGGGCGGGGCGGGGGCGGGGGCGGGCCTGCTCGATGTCGGCCTCCTGGAAGGCCCGTGCGCTCTCGTCGCCCTCCTCCCGCAGGCAGTCGTACGCCCCTGCGCGCGCGCGGCGAGGCACGGGGTTGAGGCGTCAAGGAAGGGAAGGGAGAAGGAAGGAAGGCTCCAGGAGGGGCCGCGCCGTGCGCGGCGCGGCGAGAACCCCGCTTGAGGGGGGCGAGCGAGCGATATGAGCCATCTAGAGGGTCCGGCGTTTCCTATTCTATCGTCTGCCTTCGTCCGAGGCGCGGACCTCGCTTGAGGAGGGCGTCGATCTCCTCCTTCTCGAGCTGCGGCTTGCTCTTCGTCTCCCCGTCCCCGTTACGGTTGATGTTCTGCGGAGGGAGCGCAGGGGGGTGAGTGAGGTCAGGACCCCGGCCGCTTCCAGATAAAGACGGCTGGACATCGATGGCCTCCCTTTCGCTGACGAATTCTATGGCGCCGGTTTCGACGTCGCTGGCCCCCCTCCCGCCCTATCTCCTCCCCATCCTCCTCCTCTTTCTGCCGCGCACCTGGAGGACGGCCTCGTCGAGGCCGAGCTTGAGGGAGGCCCGCTCGAACAGCTGCCGCTCTGCGGGCGAGGGCGAGGAGGAGGTGAGGTGGGGAGGCGGGGGGGTGAGGCGGGGGTGGGAGGGGGTTGGGGGGGCGGGCGGCACCGTAGGAGTTGCGGGTGACGAAGCGGTAGATCTTGACCTCTTTCTTCTGCCCGATCCGGTGGCACCGCTGTCGCAAGGGGGACCGATGGTGTAAGAGAACAGAAGTGCTCGCTGTATGGGTAGATCGACAGGGGGTGGTTCTAGTAGTGCTAGCTATATGGGCCCCACAGCCACTTATAATTAGACCCTGGATCTATGATCTAGAAGTCGGGGTGGATGGGGAGGGCCGGGGGCGCACGGCCTGGGCCTGCAGGTCGTTCTGCGGGTTCCAGTCTGCGCTCCCGGTGAGCGAAGCGAAGGGGGGAGAGGGAAGGGGGGAGGGGGGTGGGGAAGCGGGGGGCTACCGGAGTCGAAGATGATGACGGTGTCGGCGGCGGTGAGGTTGATGCCCACGCCGCCGGCCTTCGTGCACCTGCCGCCCGCCTTCGTGAGCGGGGCCGCCACTCTCTCGATCGATCGCTAGCTAGCTAGCTAGCTCTCTTAGTGAAAATATGGCTCAGAGCTTGGATAAGGTGAGGGCGGGACGCAGGAGCAGGGGCAGGGGCCGAAGAAGAACGGCGCACAGGAGGAAGCAGAAGATGTCGGAGCCCGGGGCGCAGAAGCGGTCGATCCCGGCCTGCCGCTCCGGGCCCTGCGCCAGAGCCCGTCAGACCGAATCCCGCGCCGCTGCAGGCAGGGCGGGGGGGTACACGCACGACGACGGTGCCGTCGAGGCGCTCGTAGGAGTAGCCGCGGATGTTCATGAAGTCCTCCAGGATGTCCAGCACCCGCACCTGCGCCCGGGGGAGGCGAGGCGCCAGCGTGAGATACCTCTCCCCAAGGTTTGCTGCTCTAGATTCCCCACGCCCTCCTGCCGCGCCCCCGCCCCGCCCCGCCCCTGCCCCGCCCCCGGGCACCATCTGGGAGAAGATGAGGACGCGGTGGCCGTCGCGCTTGAGCTTGGGGAGGAGCTTGTCCAGCAGCACCGTCTTCCCCGACGCCGTCACCAGCGCCTAAGGGGCGGGGCGGGAGGTGAGGGGGAGCGAGGGCTGGGAGCGAGCGGGGGACGAGAAAGAGCGAGGGCGAGATGCCATGCGGATGGCATCTACGACCAAGCCCAGTGCTACTAAACTTAGCCGCACTACTAAGCTTAGCTTTGTCTAGATGCGGCGCTGGGACGAGATTGGAGGGTGGACCTCGTTCTTGGCCTTGTCGGTCTTCTCGGGGAGGCTCGAGATGGCGACGTCCTCGACGCCGTCCAGCAGGTACGGGTGGTTGCACACCTGCCGCGGCGAGGCGGGGCGAGGCGCGCCGGCGCGTCAAGAAGGAGAAGAAGCGCCGGGCGGAGTGCATAAGAACGGAGGGGAGTGCAGAAGAACGAAAGAGCGCTAGGCGGGCGCTAGGCGAGGGGGCGGGTCGGGGCCGGGGGCGGGACGAGCGCAGGCAAGAGAAGAAGAACGGAGGGGCGCTAGGCGGGCCGCTCTGCTGTCCGCCTAGAAGGGACTAGAACTAGAACTAGGCGGGAACTAGAACTAAAAGAACGGAGGGGCGCTGGGCGGGCGCTAAGCGAGGGGGCGGGTCGGGGTCACCTAGAACTAGAACTAGGGCGGGCGAACTAGAACTAGAACTAGGGCGAGCGATCGGGGCGGGCTCGGGGTCACCTTGCGGAGCTCCATCATGATGTTCATGAGGTTCGAGAAGCGCTTCTCTGCGCCCCCGAGGATGGGCGTCAGGCGCGAAACCCACGGGGAGGTAGAGGCGGGGCGGGGCGGGGCGGGGCGGAGCGAGGGCTCCATGTCTAATTAGAGCTCATTAGAGCTCATGTCTAATGGGGCGGGGAGGGCAGGTCTGGGCGGGGCTCGGAGCCGGCTCTATCTTAACTCTGAACCAGAAGGACGCCAGAGCTCCTAGGAGAGTGCAGGGCGGAGCAGGGCGTGGCGGGGCGGGTTGGGGCGGGGCGAGGGCGGGGGCGGGCGCACGGCGGGCGCCGGCGCCCTGGGCGAGGTGCTCGAAGTTGCGGTCGAGCACGGAGCGGTAGCAGCGCTTCTGCAGCACCGTCACTGCGCGGGGAGGCGGGGGGGCGAGCGTGAGTAAGTGAGCTGGAGGGCCGGTCGAGCCGGGGCCAAGCAAGCCAAGGCGGGGCGGGCGCACGCTCGATCTCGATGACGCACTCCTCCTTGGGCAGCAGCGACTTCTCCACGTCCTCCTTCAGCCGCCGCAGCTGCGCCCCGGGGGCGAGAGGGGCGGGGGGCGGGGCCGTCAGATGGGCGGGCGGGCGGGGTAGAGCCGCCGGGCCGCTTAGCTATGCTATGCTCTGCCCGCCGTCCTCTCTCATCCTCCCTCCCTCCCTCGGGCGGGCGGGTTGGGAGCGGACGAGGTAGGGGGAGATGAGCTTGTGGAGCTCCTCGACCTGGCCGGCGTCCTTCATGGAGCCGAACTTGGCCAGGAAGTCCTCCCGGTCCCTGGTGGGAGGGGGCGGGCGTGAGATAACTTGACTTGGGCGGGCGTCAAGACGGGCGGCGAGGCGTAGGGATAGCGCGGCCCCAGGCGATGGGAGCTAGCTCATGGCGCGAGGGGGGCGGGGTCGGGGGCGGCGTGGCGCTGAGGCAGCCAGCCAGCTAGAAGGGCGCCGGCGGGCGGGCGCGCGGGCGGGCGGGCGGGCGTGCGGGCGCACCAGAAGGCGCGCTCGTCGATGAGGGAGAGCAGGTTAAAGAGCTCCTCCGTGTTGTTCTGCGGCGGGCGGCCGTGAGCCGAGACGGAGCGCAAGCTCTATCGTTGCGCGCGGGGGAAGGACGCGGGGAGAAGGCGGGGCGGGGGCGGGGGCGGGCCTGGATGGGGGTCCCCGTGAGGAGCACGAAGTGCCCCAGGTTGAGCTCCCGCACGCAAATCGCAAGCTTCGAGTCCTGCGGGGGGAGAATTGGGGGGGCGGGGTGGGAAGTTGGTTAGTTACATGGATGAATGATTAGCGCTTCTTAGGTAGTTAATACGGCGCGCTTCTTTGTTAGTTATTTAGTTCGTTGGTTCGGCTAGTAGTTAGTTCGGGCGTAGGTAGGTGGGTAGTTCCTACAAGAACTTTAACAACGGACTGCACACACCTTGTTCTTGAGCTTGTGTCCCTCGTCGAAGATCGTGCACTTGAACTTGATCGGCTTCAGGTGCGAGGCGTCCTGCGCGGGCGGGCCTCAGGATAAGGGAGGAGGGGCGCGGCGGACCGCAGGAAGGGGGGGTACGCCGGCCCGACCTGCAGGAGGACCTCGGGCGTCGTGATGAGCGCGTGGAAGCGGTAGTGCTTCATCTGCGGGGCGGGGCGGGGCCGGGGGCGAGGGCCGGGAGGGAGCGGCGTCAGGCCCGCACGCTCTGTCCAGGACGGGCTGGGCGGGGGGGCGCGTGCGCACCCGGTAGTCGTTGGCGTTGTTGAACCAGTCCGTGTCGCGCTGCACCTGCCGCCCGATGGCCGTCCCGTGGTACACCACCACGTACATGTCTGCCGGGGGACGGGGTACGCGGTTGAGATCAGAGAAGAAAGGCTTCGTTCGCTCGGGGGTGGGGGGTGCGCGCGCGCGCGCACCCGACCAGCTGCGGAACTCGCGCTCCCAGTTGGGGATCGCTGCGGCCGGTCAGGGCGGGGAAGGGAAGGGGGGGTAGAGGCGGGGCGAAAGGGGGGGGGGGAAGGAGCGCACTGGATAGGGGCGCCACAATGAGGAAGGGCCCGCAGAGCGTCCGGTCCTGCAAGTAGGCCGCACAATAAGAATGACCACATCGTAAAGGAATCCGATGAAGTCCGATAAGATTGATAAGACATCAATCCAGCGCACCTTGCGGAGCCACTCGAGGAACGTCACGGACTGTACCGTCTTGCCCAGCCCTGCGCGCCCCGGTGAGGGCCTGCGGCGGGGTTGCTTTCGGGGGGTACTCACCCATTTCGTCGGCGAGGATCGAGTTTCGGTTCGCGAGGAAGCAGGAGGCGAGCCTGCGAAAGAAGGGGGAAGGGGGAGAGGGGGGAGGATCGTCGAGGGGGGCGGGGAAGCGGGTCGGGGTACGGGGTTTCGCGCACCACTTGACGCCCTCCTGCTGGTACGACCGGAGCTCGTTCCCGTTTCGGAACCTGATGCGGCGCCCGTCAATTAGATAAGTTGAAGCGGAGGAAGGAGAAGAAGATCATTAATAATAAGACCAGATAAAACACAAGGAATTACTCCAAGCTTTTGAGGATTCATTACATCCCCATGAAGCTTCTAAGCATGCTGCACATAATTTTAATACCCATTCTTGGCTATCAGCAGTAGTCCGGTCCATAGAGGCGGTGCGGCAGCTCCCAAGCGCAGCTACGAGCGCTGTAATATGCAGCTACGAGTTTTCTATGTGAGACTGATTTCCTATGAAACGAGTAGCCGAGTTCTTACTTGGGGAATGCTTTGCTTCGGTTCTATGCGGCGACTAGATAGAGAGTGTTTGGCTCTAAGAGAATGTTTGGCGAAGGTGTTTGTTTATTAGATTTCACGCACGTGTCTGTGAAATTGACGACGTTCTCGTCCCCGCGCTCCTTCCGCTCCAATTTCAGCGCCTGCCGCCCGAACAAAACAACAAAGCGGTCAGGGGGGAGTCTTTTGGGGGTGGGTGTGGGGGGTGGAGGGGGGGCCTAGTTAAGACAAAAAGGGGGGTACGCGCCTTGGCCTCGTCGAAGGGGTTGGCGTACGGGGCGCGCGAGAACTCGTCGAGGCGTTCCCTGTACCCCGGAAGATTCTCCAGCATCTCCGGCGGTTCCCACGTCGCGAACTCGTACCTAAAAATAGCGTGAGGGGGGTACGAAGGACGAACTTGAGATGAGAATGGAAACCGTACCCGGAGCCGCGCCACTTGATGAGGTACTCGAAGGGCTCGGAGGGGCCCTCGGCGGGCGGGCTCGCGCGGCCTGCCGAGGGGTACAATCAACATTTACGAGATGGCGAACCGAGGAGCAGGAGAGAGGGGAGAGGCGCGCACCGCGGCGGCGGGGGCGGGGTCGGACGGGCGCCTCCTCATCCTCGTGCGCCGGGGGCGCGGCCGCCGCCTCCTCCGCCTTCTCGGCCTTCACCGCGGCGTCCGCCCCCGGCTGGTACTCCGCCTCGCCCTCCCCGTCCCCCTCCTCGGCCTTGGGGCTGGCGGCCGGCGGCGGCGAGGGCGAGGGCGAGGGCGCCGGCGGGGGGGAAGGAGATGGCGCGGGGGCCGTGTCCACGACGTCCACCTGGGGTACGGGGTTCGTTCGATCCAGAACGGGGTAGGAGAAAGAAAGGGGGGTACCTCGTCGTCCTCCGATGGCTCGGGCTTGACGGCGGCGGCCGGGGGGGCCGACTCGGCATCCATAACGTCCACCGGGGCCTCCTCCGTACCCCCCTCCTGCTTCACGTCCTCCATCTTGACGTCCTGTGGGGGGGGGGGAATCGTACGGGGGTACGGGATTCCGCGGACAGGGGGGGAGGACCTCGGCCTTGGGTACGGGGGACGGCGCGGGAACGTAGTTGGGGTCCCCCCTTTGGGCGAGGATGCGGTCGATCTGTCGGGGGAACGGATCTCAGCGGGGGTACGGGTGGCGGTCGGGGGGTACGCAGAGGCTCGCCGTGAGGTGCTCGGGCTTGATGTACTCCTTCAGGGGCACCTCCCCCCCGTAGGGAACCATCTAAGGCGGGGCGAGGGGTGAGCAGGGGTACAACAGAGAGCTCTGACGAAGGAAAGGCGGCATACCTTCGAGTGGTGGTGGTGGTGCTCCCAACTGTCGATGAAGCGGCGGAGGCGCTGCCGGTCCTGCGGAGGGGTACCCGTTCAGAGGCGGGAGGGAGTGGAGCGTGAAGCGAGTACGGACGTGGGTGCTGGTCCCTTCAACGACGTCCTCCGTGAGCCACTTCACGCGCAGGTACGACTCGTCCTGGGGTACGATTCAGAAAGGGGAGAGGAAAGGGGGGTAAAGGGGGTACGGCGGCCGCTCGCCTTGTACTTGACGAGGTAGCGCCACTCGCTCTTCTCGCCGTCCGGCGACGTGGCGAACTTGCGCCGCGCGATGATGCGCTCGATCGTGTGCTGCCCCGAGGAAGAAGGTCAGCGATCAAATCTTTCGGGTGGATCGTTCTGATCGGGCCGGGCGCGGCGCGGCGGGGCGCACGGGGCGGTGGAGGGGGTCCCCCGTGTCCTCGAACTCGGCCCCCCCCTCCTCGTCCTCCACGCCCGAGCCGCTGTCCGACGCAGAGCTCTCGCTCCCCTCCTGAGGGGCAGAAGTGAGCGGAGTGAGCTGAGGCGGCGCGGGCCGAAGGAAGGAAGGAAGGAAGCTCTCGCCCTCACCGAATCGTCATCGTCGCCGCCGCGGCGCAGGCGGCTCCACTGCTGCTTGCCGGAGGCCCCGCGCCGCGTCGCCGCGTGCCGCCGCGAGCCGCCGCTGCCCCCCGATGCCCGCGCCGCCCGCCGGCCGCCGCCGCCGCCGCCGTCGCAGCGCTCCTCGTCCCCCTCCCCGTCGCTCGATTCCTGTACCCGCGTCGGTCGGCGAGGCGGGGCTCGAAGCTTCGCGGTACCCCGCGCGCACCTCCTTGTACGATTTCTTGGCCAGGACCGCAGCCGCGCGTTTGGGCACGCGCTCCTCCCGCTCTGCGGCCGAAGGAGCGCCTCAGAAAAGCGGACCCGGCGGGATCCAAACCCGCAAGCTCGCCTTTGCGGATGACTGCCCAGATAGCCTCCTTAGAGTTCGACGCAGCGCCGCGGCGGGGGCGGAGGCCCGAGCGGCTCCGCGTGCGCCGCACGCCCCACTCTTCCTCGTCGTCCAGCTGCGCCGACGATCGGCGGGGGCGGGGGAAGGCGCCGGGGCGCCCCGGCGGAGGCAACAGGGCGGGGGGTACCTCAATGTCGTCGTCCTCGTCGTCGTCCTCCTCGTCGTCGTTCCAGCCGCGCTGCCGCTTCGGCCGGTCCTCGCTGCGGGCCCGGGCGTGAGGCGGGGAGCCGAGCCGCCGCAGCAGTTCGGCACAGAGGAACGCACTTGTAGTCCTCGTCGCGCCCGCGGCCGCCCCGGCGCTTGCGGGATCCTCCGTCCTCCTCCTCCTCTTCCTCCTCGTCGAACTGGTCCTGCGATCAAATTCAGTTGGCTGCAGAAGGGGGACGAGAGAGGGGACGGGTACGGCGCGGCCGACCTCGTCCTCGCCATAGGCGAGCTGGGGCTTGGCGTGCATCGACGCGATGGCCTTCTGGGCCGCCCGGCGCGAGCTCCGCATGAAGGGGTCGCCCGCGAACTCGGAGAGATCGGCCCGCTGCCGCGCCAGCGCCGACGCCGCCGCCGCCTGGCGCCGCGTGGGCGCCGGGATTGGCGCCGGCGCAGCCGCCGGCTTCTGGTCCGGATCGTACTCGGCCTCCTCGTCGTCGTCGTCGGACATGCGCTTCAACTGCGGAGCGCTCCCATCAGAGGCCGCAGAAGAGCGGAGACGCGAGCGGCGGCGGCGGGGCGGACGCGCCCGCTTGCGCATCGGCGCGTCGGAGCCGCCCGGAGCGGCCCCGCCGCCCCTGCTCCCAGCGTACGCGTAGGCGCTGACTTGCTCCGCGAAGTTGCGCGCGGCGTCGTCCTCGCGGCCCTCCTCGTCCAGCGAATCCACTTTCCGCTGCTTGGATTCCTTGCTGTACGCTTTGCCCGTCTGCAGCGACTGGATGAGCGACGGCGGCGCCCCAGCGCGGAACCGCGCCTGCTGCTGCGCCTGCTGCTGCTGCTGCTGCTGCTGCTGCTGCTGCTGCTGCGACTGCGGCTTCAGAACAGACGCGAGGCGCTCGCCGCCCGGGTGCGCTGACTGCTGCTGCTGCCCCCCGGCGGCACGCGCCGCGGGCGGCAGGGAGCGCGCGGCGAGCGTGCCGACGGGCCCCTCGGCGCCCTCGTCGTCGTCCACGTCGACATCCTCGTCCTCGCCATCGCCTTCCGGGATGTCTTCGGGCTCCTCCTCGCGGCGGGCCGCGAACTTCAACGGCGACTCCTCGCTGATGTCGCTCGTGTGGCCCGCCACGTCGTCCGGCATCATCGCGCCCAGCAGCTACTCGCCCACGCGAGGAATCAGAGCCTCGCTACTGCTGCGGCTGGCGCCGCTGCGATCGGCTGGCCACCGCGCCGCGGCTGCTGCGCTTCTCGCCCGTTCGAGCGCCAATCCTGCACCCTGCACCCACCCAAGCCCGTCAGCGGTGCTCTGGCACGCGGAAGGAAGGTTTGAAGACTTCCTCGCACGCGCCGATGCGGGATGCTCTCGTTCGCTCCGCGCTGCGCGGCGGATGGTTGGCGCGAAGAAAGCGGCAGTGCTTCGTCGGGCAGGCAGTGCACCAACCTTCCACCCTCAAAGGCACGTCGATGCCTGCGCCCACGCGACGACGCGTCAGAACCGGTGAACCCTGGCTCTATCACTATCGCCAATGTGCTGCGCGCTCTTGCGCGTGGATGCGATCCGGGGCGCGAAAGATGTTGGGGCTGCTCGCTGGCGAAGCGCCGCGTGCGGGCGAGCTGCTGTGTCTCCCCCTCATCCTAGAGCCATCGCCCTCGCGCAACGCACCTTCAGGAGGGCCGTTCGCGCGCCAAACCGCCCGCGCGAATTGCAGGGGTATGCGATTCGCAGCCACGTGTACCCCAGCGACTTTGGCTTCTTTGGCGCCCCGCCGTCGCCGGAGATGTTCCTCGCGCTGCTGCTGCGGTCCCTTCCGCAAAGGAGAGCTTGCGCGGGCCTCCCCGTGCCGATCGGTACGGCAGCCTTCGTCCGGAGTCGCCCTCCAGCGCCGCAGTGGCAGGGGCCGTCCCTGCTCGTCGCCCTGAGCCGAAAGGCACGCGTCAAGCCAAGCTTCTACGCCGTGCGCGCTGGGCGCAGGCCGGGCGTGTACTCGACGTGGTCAGTCCCGGTCCACCGGCCCGCCGATCGCACGGCCAAGCGCCACGCGCAGGGCGGAGTGCGAAGAGCAGGTGCGGCACTTCAAGGGCGCAAGATTCAAGAAGTTCAGCTCGCAGGCAGACGCCGACGCGTTCTGCCGCGGCGAGCTCGAGCCTGGCCCCAGGACCCGCACGAGGAGGACCGCGCCCAAGCAGGGAGAGGCGCCCGTGCGCTCGAGCATTGTGTCTGAGCGGGAGATGCTTGACCCGCACAAGCACGGCACCTGCGTTCTCTTCGCCGGTGCCGCCCGCGCCGCGCCCGCCTGCGCTCCGCATCCCGACGCCGCCCCGCAGACGGGGCGTGCAAGGGGAAGCGCGACGGGTGCCGCGCGGGCGGATGGGGCTGCGTGGTGGTGCGGAGGCCGCCGGAGGGCGCGGCGGGCGGCCCGGTGCTAGTCGAGCGCAGTGGGCACGACCCCGACACGACGAACAACCGAATGGAGCTGCGGGCCGTCATCTCTGCCATGGAGCTGCTTCCCGAGCATCCGCCGCACAAGTCCTGCCGCCCGCCCGCCCGCACCTCCGCCGCCGCGGCGCCGGCGCCCGCGGCTCACACCGCCTCCCGCAGCGTCCACGTCTTCGTAGACTCTAAGTACGTGAGGGACGGGATAACCGACTGGATCAAGAAGTGGAAGCGCGCGGACTGGATGCGGAACAAGGACGAGCCGGTGCGCGGCGGGGCGGGGCGGGGCGGGCCGCGGCCGGGGCGTCGGCGCTTGTTGCTGTCTGCGGCTTGACGGCGCGCGCAGGTGCTGAACCGGGGTCTGTGGGAGGCGCTGGACGAGGCGGTGGAGGGGGCGAGGGCCGCGGGCCACGCCCTTCACTGGCACTGGGTGAAGGTTCGCGCCTGAGATTTGATCCGAATTTGATCCGAGCCGATTCCATTCGATTGCGACCCAGGGGCACGCCGGCCACGTCGGGAACGAGCGGGCGGACGCCCTTGCCTCGGACGCGGCGGTCTCGGGCGAAGGGGTGGACCGGAGGCTGAGCGGGGACGACGTGCCGCGGGAGCTGAGCCACCCAGCGGAGGTGGACCGCATGGGGCGCGGGCTCGAAGAAGAAGAGGAGGAGGTGGAGGAGGATTTCGCGGTGCGATCCGAGAGCCTCCGCCTCGCCCACGCCCGCACCACACTCTCTAATCATACGCGGACGGTGCGCAGGAGTTAGGGCTGGGGACGGGGGCGGGCGCGGATGGGGATCCAGATGATGGGGGCGGAGGCGAGCCGGAGCCGGTGCGGACAGGCCCGGCGCGCGCATCGCGAATTCCGCGCACGCACGCGCCTGTCTGACCGCAGCCTCCGCCCAGCCGACTCGGAGGAGGCGCGGGGCGCCGGCTCGAACAACCGCGTAGGGCGTAGCCGCTGAGCCAGGGCCCTGCCGTAGCAATGCTGTTAGCCAGGGTCGCCCTGCAGGGTCGTACCAGTACTGTCTGCAGTTAGAGGCGTCGGGAGACTCGCTGGGAGCCCGATCGAATTCGGAGGCTGTGCACACGTGCGGCTTGAGGTCAAGCCGACGAGTGCTGAACTTTCGTATACGTACTTCGCTGAGAGCTTCTTCGGGGTCTCGCTTGCGGGCGCTCGAGCAGTGGGCGAGCACTCGTTCAACAGCGGCCGAGCCAGCCGCCAACGGCGTGCGTGTGTGAGCGTTAGTTCGGAGCTCCTAGGTTCGTGACTCCTCGGCGATCCAGCGGGCACCGGGGCCAACCCCGCGCACTCACAAAGCGTTGTTCGACTGTTGAACGCGGGAAGCCTTTAGAACAACGCGCGTCCCGCGCGCGCGGGCGGCCGCATGCGGCAGTTCACACCCGAGCCCGTTGCAATGACGTTCGGTCGATAGCTAACCGCCCGGCGGCCCCGGCAGCCGCCGACCATGGGCAACAACTCCTCGCACACCTCGGGGGCGCCCGACCACGCGCAGCCATTCGCCCTGGAGCCCGTGCTTCAGACCGTCGCATCCGCGGTTCGAAGCGGCCGCGCCGCCGCGGGCGCCCGGCGGCCCGCGCAGCCCGCTGACATTTCTTCCTTCTTTGCGCTCTCAGATTGAACAGCTCCGCGCGAAAGCCTCAGCGGGGTGCGCGGCGCCGGCGGGCTCGCCCGCGCCCTCGCCGCGAAGCGCTCGGAGCTGACGCGCGTCCCGCGCCCGCCCGCGCATGCAGGTGCACCTTCGAGAACCACCACATGCGCGTGGTGGGCCGCAGGGTCGGCGCGGCGGACGAGGACAGGTACCACAAGGCCGTCGCCTACACGTCCGACGTCGTGCCTGCCGGCGCCGGCTCGGCCGGCTCGGCCATGCGCGAGCGCATCATGTACCGCGTAGAGTTCATGGACACGTCCGGTGCGCACTGCGCAGCGGCTCGAGCTAGCTGGCGGATCGATAGCCTAAGGTGGCTTAGGTGCGGCGGTAGCTATAGAGTTAAGACTCTGCCCTGTCGGGCATGCAAGCCGCTGAGCCTTAAGTTTGCTTGTATCAGAAGTATCTCTTAGGCTATATATATATCTCCGCGCCGGCGGCGCAATGCTTCCGGTTTGACCGTCGGACCTGCGGCATGCGCATTCGCAGGCCACGTCGTCTTCATGGCGGCCAGCAGCGCCAACGGCAGCATCCACGACCAGGCGCGCCACGAGCGCCGCGCGCGCCGGCGGATCGGCCGTCCCACTGTCTCAGTGAGCGACTGACGCCCCCGATCCGATCCGCAGATCGCCTACGCCGAGCAGCAGTCCGGCATGGGTGCGAACGTCGCCCGTCGCCCGCCTCGTCGCGGCCCGTATACGTAGCTTCTTTGACGCTGAGCTTTGGGCGCAGGCGGCCCGCACACTTGGCTCTGCTGTGCGCCTCCCGTCTCCGCTGCTGCCGCGGCCGCGGCCTCCGCCCCCCTTCCCGCCGCGCTCGCCCGCTACTCACGCCTCCCCTCTCGTCTGCTCCTGCACCGACCCGCATGCGCAGACAAGGTTAGCCCCGCCTGAGTGAGCCCCGCTTCCTGTAGCTCACGCGTACCCCCCCCCCCCCAGGACCCGCTGAAGCAGCAGGCGTCGACGAAGATCGGCCCACTCGACTTTCTGAACGCGATCCGCGTGCGTACCCCGTCCGTCCCCCCCGCCCCCCCACGTACCTGATCGCGTACCCGCAGGCGCTCCTGGAGGACCTGATCCGCAAGGGGAACATACCGGGAGGGTACAGCTCGAAACAGTTCACGCACGACCTGTGGGTCGGGAAGCTGCACATTCCGGAGGCGCGCCAGATGATGGACAAGGTCCGCGCTCGAATCTTCTCCGGCCCCCTTTTTGGTTTTCGTTTTCCTGACTGAAGGTGGGGCGCTCCCGGGTACAGGTCAAGTGGGTCAAGGTACCCCCCCCGCCCTCCCCCTCCCCCTTTCCCCCCCTCCGCCCGGCCTTGGAACCCCAGTTCCCTCTGCCCTCTCGGCGTCTTGAACTCTGTACCCGGCAGGACTGGGGCGACCTCACCCAGCAAGTGGCCATCGACATCAGGCACGTACCCCCGAGTCCTCCCGGGGCCCCGTACCCCCCGCGCCCTCGCCAACCAACTAACGCGTACCCCGGCAGCCTGAGCTCGAGGCACCTGGACGAGAAGATCGGGACGGCCTCGCAGCAGCTGCGGGCGCCCAGCCCGCGCCCCGGCGCCCAGGTGCTATTTTTAGCCTGGTCCCTCCCCGCAGGCGAACGCTCCTCTTAGTCGCACGGGCCGCTCGCAGATCAGCCCCCGCCCGGGGTACTTCGACCGGCCAAACGCGTAGGGTCGCATCGCAGGCCGTGCCGGGCCCCTCGTGCCTTGGGCTTCGGCAGGGATCTTCTTTTCGGCCCGGCGCCGATTAAACATCTTTCGAATTCGGCCCTGCGGCCCAGGGGGACAGACTTCTGCTAGTAGTTAGATCTTTGGTTCGTGTGCTGCATTGAGTTCACAATCGATATCAGTGTGTATATGACATGTCGATAGAAGGATGCGAGTAGATACTACGTATACGTGTGACAATGATAATTATAATATGAATACGCCAGGCTACATGCGGCTGCGGTCGGGCTCCGAGTGGACGAACTTCCGCACGCGCTCCAGCGCGTTGTCGTCGATCGAGGCGTCGCTTCCCTCGCGCAGCTCGATGCCCACGCGCAGGTCGTGCATCTGACTCAGATCAGAGTCAGGTGAGCCGGTGAACTACAGAGCCGGAGACGCACTTTGTTCTTGCGGATGACGGGGTACGCGTACGTCGAGACGCAGACGCCCCCCACGCCGTTCGTCCCCGAGATGTCGTTCGCCTGGGGGGATGAGGGGGGAAGGGCTCAGGTGAGCGCGGCGCGCGGGGCCGCTGGTCGGAATCCAGAGGGGTACGCGCACCTCCACGACGCCCGACGCGGGGCCGAAGAAGAAGACGCCGTACCCCGGGCAGTCGTGCACCTCGTTCCCTGCCGCCGCTCTCAGGGGACCGGGGCGCGGCCGGAGCGGCGGGCCCTGAGGGGGGGTACATGTACGCGCACCGCGGAGCACGGGGGCCGTGTAGTGCCCCTCGACTCGCACGCAGGAGCGCTGGGACGTGACCGCGATGTCGCAGTCTTCGACCACGGCTCGGCTCCCGCCGGAGATGTGCAGCGCGTAGCCGTTGGTGCCTCGGATGGTGATGCCCTTCACGACGGGCGCGGCGCGGCGCCGCAGCGTCAGCGCGTCGCCCTGGTCCGACTCAAGGACCGCCGTCCGCGGGCCGATGAGGCGGATATCCTTGTCCAGCAGAACGTCCTCCACGTACCTGCGGGGCGGGATTGGGATTGGGCCGGCCGCTCGGGTCGCGCACATTCTAGATCTAAAGTTTCGCGTGCGCGTTTCGCGCGCGCGGACCGGCCGGGGGCGAGGCGGACGGTGTCTCCTGGCGAAGCTTTTCGCACGGCGTCCATGATTCGCTCGCCCGGCTCCACGAGTAGCTCCTTGTGCGCGTGCCCGGCTGTAGCGCCTGCCGACTCGAACTGAGAGGCGCCCGCCGAGCACGTCCCGTGATCGTGCTCGTGTTCATGATCGTGGTCGTGGTGGTCGTGCTCGTGCTCGTGGTCGTGGTCGTGCTCGCATGCGAGCGCCGGCTGCAGCGCCCCCTGCGGCGAGCTCGAGTCAGCCTGGCGGCGCGCGCACGGCCCAGCGCGGCATCACAAACACACCGCAAGCTCCAGCAGAACGAGCGCGACCGCGGCGCCGCCGACCAGCAGCCGCAGCAGCGCGGCGCGCTCGTTTCGTATGCAGGCGCCCGCCGCGTCACAGCGCGAGCGCCTTGGCCTCTCCATGAGCTCTCGAAATCGCTGTTAGGTCTCTAGCTTGGCTGGCTTGGCGGTGCGCTTCAAATCCGCGAAGGCTGGGCTGCAGCTGGGGTACAGCGGACGTAGCGCGCAACCTCGAAATCGCGGGGGCGCCTTGCAGCCGCAATGAAGCTCCTCAAGAAGGAAATACTGAAGGATGGGTCCGGCTACATGGTCTTCATGCCGGACGATGGCACCGAGGACCTCTGGCACACGTACAACCTGATCGCAAAGGGCGACCACGTCCGGGCCACGACCATTCGGTGCGCGCCGGGCCGCGGCATCCGCCCGCCAACCGCCCGGGGCGCACTCGCGAGCCGGCCGCTTGCCGCCGGGTCCCTCCGGTGACGCCGGGCGCCCGCGCAGCAAAGTAGCTAAGCCGACCGCGTCGGGAACGACGGAGAGCGAGCGTGTGCGGATCACGCTGACCCTCGTCGTGGTGGCCATCGACTTCGACCCGCAAGGCGGCGTGCTTCGCATCAAGGGCCGCAACGTCGCAGAGAACGAATACGTGAAGGCGCGCGGCCGAGTGGATCCCTCCGCGCGGGCGCCGCCCGCCCGCCCGCCCCGCCACGCCCGCAGCTAAGCCTAGGCCCCCCGCAGCTCGGCGCCTACCACACTCTCGAGCTCGAGCTCAACCGCCAGTTCTCCATCCAGAAGAAGGTCGGCAGCGCGCTCTAAACCCGCACGCCCCGCGCCGCCGCCGCTCGCGCTTATCATGAGCCTCCGGCGGGCGGCAGACGTGGGACGCCATTGCTCTGGAGCGCGTGCAGGAGGCGACCGACCAGAACTCCAAGGCCGACGTCGCGGCCATCGTCATGAGCGAAGGCGCGCGGGCCCCTCCGCCGCGCACGCCGCGCGCGCCGCCGCCGCCGCCGCGCCCTCGAACTGCTAACGCGCCCCGCGCAGGGCT
The DNA here is from genome assembly GCA_004431415.1 of Cyanophora paradoxa. NCBI lineage: Eukaryota > Glaucocystophyceae > Cyanophorales > Cyanophoraceae > Cyanophora > Cyanophora paradoxa. The sequence continues at coordinate 84,227 of QPMI01000479.1, read as the reverse complement.
CGCCCACCTCTGCCTCATCAGCGGGAGCATGACCATCACGAGACAGGTACCCCCGCCGCGCGCGGCTGCAATCTTGCCGCGCGGCATTTTGAGCTTAGCGCCCGGCCCGCGCGCAGCGCATCGAGATGAGCATACCCCGGAAGCGCGGCGCGGCGGCCGCCGGCCACGAGAAGGTGGACGCCCCCCCCCCCCCCCCCCATCGCTCTGGTACCCTGGCGGGTCTGATCCGTACCCCCCCTTCCCAGGCGATGACGAAGTTCTTCGAGGCGCTCCTAAGAGCCATCCTGCAGCACGTCAACTTCGAGATCGTAAAGTGCGTCCTCGTCGCCTCCCCGGGCTTCGTCAAGGTCCGCGCCGCCGCGTACCCCCGCGAACTCGCCCCCCCTTGAAGAAAAAACTGAACCGCGTACCCCCCGCAGGACCAGTTCATGCAGTTCCTGCACGAGGAGGCGCAGCGGAAGGGGATACGCGAGCTGATCGAGAACAAGTCCAAGTTCGTCATGTGCCACGCCTCCTCCGGCCACAAGTGCGCCCGGCGTCGTACCCCTCCTGCTTCTTCCCCCCTTCCCCCCTCTGAATCGCGTACCCAGGCACGCCCTGCGGGAGGTCCTCTCGGACCCCGCCGTCTCCTCCCGCCTCTCGGACACGAAGGCGCGTACCCCGTCCCCCTTCGAACCGCAGAATCAACAAGAATAACGTACCCCCCGCAGGCTGCGGGGGAGGTACGGGCGCTGAATTCGTTCCACGAGATGCTCAGCGAGGATCCCGACCGCGCCTTTTACGGGTACAACCACGTCCAGAAGGCGCGCCGACCCCGTACCCCCTGCCCTCTACCCCCTCCGCTTTTTCCTGACTTTCGGCGCAGGCGTGTGAGCGGGGGGCGATCCAGACGCTCCTGCTCGCGGACAGCCTCTTCAGGTGAGCGGCGGCGCGCGCCTCAGGTGCTCGAGCGTTGATGAAGCTCACTGCCCCTCTTCCGCCCCCCCGCAGGGCGAACGACATGGCCACGCGCACGCGCTACGTCGCCCTCGCCGAGGCCGTTGCAGCGGGCGGCGGCGAGGCGCGCTGTACCCCCCGCCCGTCCCTCTTCCCCCGCGAGACTAACCCCGTACCCCCCCCCCGGGCAGATCTTCCACTTCTCGACGATGCACGTCTCCGGAGAGCGTGCGTCGTCTTACCCTCCGCCCGCCCTCCTTTCCCATGCCCCTTTCCTCACGTACCCCCCGCAGAGCTCCAGCAGCTCTCTGGAGTGGCCGCCATCCTCCGCTTCCCCCTCCCCGACATCGCCGACGAGGTACCCCGTACCCCCCATCGTTTTTTTCCCGCTCGCCCACTTCGTTCGCTCGCAGGAGGTGGACGAGCCGGAGCCGTTCGACGACGAGCCGGCGTGGGACGACGAGGACGACGGCGGCGAGGTGCGAACGAAGCGATCCGAATCAAATTTCGGCCTTCGTTCGGTTCCGACTCGATCGGTCCGCGGGGGGTACAGGTGTGGGAGGACACGGCGCGATCGAAGCTCGAGGAGGACTACTCGTCCATGCTCTCCGCTTCCACTACCCCCTCCCGAACCAGCACCGCAGCCTCCTCCTCCGTCCCGGCCGCCCCCGCCCCCGCCACCCCCGCCGCTTCCTCCCCGTCCCCCTCCGCCGCTTCTTCTTCGACCAAGGCGGCTACCCCGGCCAAGGCCGGCCCGGCGGCGCCCGCCGCGGCCGCGAAGGGCGCCAAGGGCGGCGCCGCGGGTGGCGCCAAGGGCGGCGCGGCCGCCGCCGCGAAGGGAAAGGCCGCGCCCGCAAAGAAACCGGTCCGCCCCGACCAGAACCGCGCTCCGCCTTCGATGTACCCCCCTTCTGACGCGGGGGTACAGGTGTACGACGAGGACTACGACGATTACGACGACGACGACTACTATGACGACTACTGACACCCGGCGCCGGCCCCGGCCCGCGTCAGAGCGCCCCCTCCCTCCTGCCTTGGCCCGCCGCGGCCGCGGCGCCCCCTGCCCCACCGTGTCTCCTTTCGTGCCCCTGACAAGTACTACGTTATTCCTTCCTGCATCGCCCGCAGCTAGCTATAGAGCGGCCGGCGCCGCGGCTTCGGCCCGCCAGCGGCATGGCGCTTACAACTAGCTATAGAACTGGGCAAATTAGAAGGAGCACAATTTGCCACTTTCGCATTCGAGAGTGGAATCTGTCTGGTGCGTGGGGTTGAGAAGAACACGAGAGCTAGGTTGCAGAGAAGAACTACGCCGCCACGGTATGGTGAGGGTATCGGTCGACGAGGGTCGAGAAGAAAATGTAGATCTAAGCAATAAGCAGCTGCCAGGCTGCAGCTGCAAGTACACGCGCGGCGCCGCTCGCTCACTCGAAGATGCGTAGCGTGCCCTTGACGGGCTGGCGGCAGGTGGGGCAGGTGGGGAGCTTGCCCGCACACTCCTTGCAGAACGGGTGCCCGCAGGGGAACAGGGCGCGCCGCTCCTCCTTCGGCTTGTCCTCGCAGCAGATCTGCGCTCAGATGTGAGGACGGAGATCTGAAGTCGAGCGTGGAGCCGGGACGGCGCACGGGGCACTCGAAGGTGGAGGAGATCTCCAGGCGCCTCCGCTTGACGCGCTCCTCGGCGAGGGCCTCCGCCCGCGCCTCGGCGGCCGAGGCGACCCGCGCCTCGAGCCGCAGCTCCTCCACCCGCTTCGCCGCCGCCTTGAGCCGCTCCGCCGCCGCCTCGAGCTCCGCCTCGCCCCACTGCTGCCCGCTGGCCATGGGCCCCGCCCCGCCCTCGTAGAGCGCGAGCCGCCCCTCCAGCGCCGCCGCCCGCTCCTGCTGCCCTGCCGCCTCCGCGAGGCGCTGCCGCAGATCCGTGTTCTGCGCCGTGAGGTCTACCGCCCGCTGCCGCTGCCCGGCAGCCTCGACGAGGCCCCACCAAAGCTCGCCGTTCTCCTTGGCGAGCCCCGCCGCCCGATCGCGGTGCTCCTTATGCGCCCGCTCCTGCTCCGCTAGGCGCTTGCGGAGCGTCGCGAGCTCCGCTGCCAGCCCGTCGACACGGCTCTGCTGCTGCTCCTGCTCCGCGGTTGCTCGCGCCGCCGCCCGGACCGACTGCCGCCGCGGCGGCTGCTGCGCCGGCGGCTGCGTCACCTGCAGAGAAAGTGAGTGTCTGGTTGGAGCAGCCGAGGGACGGCTCGTTCGTACCCGTGCAGAGCTCGAGCCTGGACCCGGGGCATTGCTGCCAGCTGCAGCACTAGCATTGCTGGCGCTGGCACTGCTGGCCATGGGGCCCGGGATCGTTCCGGCTGGGACCTGCAGTTGGACGTGGGTCAGGCGGACAGCAGACCGAAGGAAATGGATCGGGAAGGCTTACGCAAGGGACGGAGCTCGAGCCCGAAGGGCCGGAAGCTCGGCCCTGCTGCCGCTGTGCCGCCTCTGCAGTGGCTAGCGTCATTTCCTGCGAAACGCGGCTCGTTCAGAGCTCCGAACTCGATGGGCAAGTGCAAGCGCGGTGGCAATGCAATAGTCGAGTCGGCGCACCGTTGCTGTATACGTGTAATGGCTGGCAGCCTGCAGCTGACTCGCACGCATTGAGTCGTCGCGCCCGGCCGAGGCCATCGTCGTCTGCCGAGGACGAGGAGAAACCTCTAATGAGCAGAGAGAGAGAGAGAGAAGGGGGGGGCGGCGTCGGTGGCGGCGCACTGATGCTGCGTACAGATATCGATCGTCACGTATAGCCCGCCAGATCGCGGCGACCGCAGCGGTAGGGCCAGCAGTTGGCCCAGCGCCGTTCTGCAAAAGCACTGGCGTCAGAGGGATGCGAAAAGAGCGTTGGCTATAGATCTAATACAACGCACTGGTGCCGGCGCCGCGGCCATGCAAGCGGCCTTGCTGCTCATCCCTGACGACGTTGACGTCTGCAGCATGAACGACGACATCTGCACCGTATCCTGAGATATCGAGCGCATTGCAAGTGTCAAGTTGAGGATTGCTGCGGGCGACGGACTTTGCAGCTTCCAAACGCTTCGGGGCGAGAGAATTAGAGCGCAAGGTGCACGTGAGAGACCGCAGAAGAAGACAACAAGCGAACGTGAGGGGACTCGAATCACCGCTGTAGCGGGCCGCGCGGCGAGACGCGCACGAAGGTCGCGCCTCTGACTCGCGCACCAAGAAAGAACGAATTCGAAGAAGGGCGATCGAATTGAAGGCGATCCTGTTGCGATTGAAGGTTAGAGGGGAACTTCCGCTGCAGCCTAGCGCGCACCAGAGCAGACAAAAGAACGCCTCGAAACTCGGGACTCTGAGGCTCTCGGCTGGAGTCGTCTTCCGGCGTTTGAGGCCAGGCTTCGACGTACCCCGGCCGCTTCCCAACTTTCAAGCCGCGCGCGAAGCCCGGGTGAACGTACGCGCTCATTCCGGGCTCCTAAGCAAAGCCCCGCGCGTTCGTTGCAGTCCGAAGCCGCCCAGCTGAGCCTCGCGTTGACAGGATGGCTCGCGGCGGCGGTGGCCAGAAGCGCGGCAGGCCGCACGTCGGCGATGAGACCTGCTTGGGGCGCTACTCGAGCTCGGAAGAGGAAGAGGACTCTCCAGTGGGCGGCAAGCGCCAGCGGGGAGAAGAGCCGGCGCCCGCGGCGGCGGCCGGCAGCGAGCCTGCATACGCAGCGCAGAAGCCACGGGCCGCGTCGGACTTCTCCGCCCTCGAGCTTCTTCCTGACGAGCTGCTGAAGCGCGTCATCGGCTTTCTCGGCCTGCGGGAGGCGTGGCAAGTTTGCCGCCTCCCGCTCGTCAGCCGCCGGATGCGCGACGCACTTGCGTCAATCGAGTTCGACGCGCTCGTTCTTCGCGGGCAGCGCGGCGGAGTCTCGCGGTACCGCGACGTGCCCGAGGCGGAGCTCCGGTCATGGGCGCTGCGCGCGCAGTCGAGCGCCCTGCGGCTCGCGGCGGGCGGCGCGCTGGAGGTCGATTTGTGGCGCCCGCCGTTCTATGAGGTCGGGTGCCCGCTGCCCCGTCTCTCCATGGCCATTACGGAGTCTTTGAGCGCCCCCCTGCGCGCGCAGGTCTGTCGCGGGCGCCGACAGCATCCAGCCGTCGTTCTGGATGCCTGAGCCGGCCAGGCCCTTCCTCTCGTTCGCCTCCTCGCTGCAGGGGCTCCGCCGCTTCGTCGCCTGGCACGGGTGCGGGCGCGGCGTCCGCGCCGCACGCCGCCTTGGCTGAAATCTGCACAGGGATGTGGTTGCCCGCGAAGAGAGGAGCGCGGCAGCCAGCGCGAAAGCGCGGCACGCGTACGTGGGGGCGCTGCTGGCGGCCCTGGCGCCCGTGGCGGGCACCCTCGAGGAGCTCAGCGTCCGCCTCCAGACAGCCGAAGTCAACGACCGCCACCGCCTGCCCCTCGCTTCCAGCCCTGGCGGCTGCGCGATCACGGAGGGACTGCGGCGGCTGACGGCCCTCCGGAGCCTCGACCTCGCTGACTGCATCGGCTTCTCCGCCGATCTGCTGGAACAGGTCTGTGGCTCGAATCCCGGCGGCGCCCCTTCCTCACCGGCAGGGGTACAGGTCGCCCCGGCGCTGGGCGGGCTGCGATCCCTCAGGATCGCGCACCACTTCTTCCCAGTGATGTCTCTTTACCAGCTTCCTAATCAGGAAAAGGTGAAATCCTTCCAGCGCTCTTTCGCCTCCGCAATCCGAAGCCTGTGCCCCAACCTCGAGGTCCGTCGCCGCATTTGTACCCCCCGCCGTCCGGCGCCCCGCCCACCTATACCCCTCACTGCCTCCCAGGAGCTCCGCGTGACGTTCTCCTCCTTTCCATCGAATTGCTCGCGCAACACGAACGCTGCGGCCCTCGCGCCGCTCTGCAGCCTGCCCTGCCTCCGCGTCTTCGGGCTAAAGGCGTCGGGCCTCAGCTCCCTCCCCCAGGCACGTCCGCCCTACCCCTCCTCCCGCCTCGAAGCCGCTGTACCCCTGACGTGCCGCCCCAGTTCACGTCTGCGCATCTCGAATCGCTCGAGTTCGACGCGCGCTCGGGGTACAGCAACACATTCCTGCACGACGCGGCTCGGACGGTTTGCCCTTCCCTTCCAGTACCCCCCGCCCCCCGCCCGCCCCTCCGACGCCGATGCCCCTTCGCCCCGCAGAGCTCCGTGCGGGATCTGGCCCTGGCCGGGTTCGGTCAGGCCCTGGCCGTGGATTTCCTCAACGCAGAGAAATGCGCGCCCCTCCGTTCTCAGCTTCGCTCGCTCTCCCTCGGCCCGTGCGCCCGCGCCATCCGGATCCGTACCCCGCCCGGGCGCCCCGCCCCTTCCCTAACAGTGTACCCCGCAGGACGAGCGGCGCGAACGACAGGCCCTCAAAGTACGACCCGCCGCCTGAGCACCTGAGCCGCCTGCCGAGCTTCGCCGCATTGGAGAGCTTGTCGCTCCGCCTCTCGAGCCCCTTCCCGCACCACCTTACGGCAGCCGCGGACGCCCTCGCGCAAGCGCTCCCCTCCATGCCCTCCCTCCGATCCCTGCGCCTCGGCATCTCGAGCTCCGCCCCGAACGTCGACACGTTCCTCAGCGTCGCTGTGTCCATCACGTTCCTCCTTCACGTCGCCAAGGTGGGTACCAGAGTCGTTGATTCGATCGCCTTCGAATTAGTACCCCTCCGCGCCCCTCATCAATGCCGTACCCCCCAGGACATCCTGGAGGAGTACGACCAGGACGGGCTGCCCATGTACCCCTCCGTGCGGCAGGGCGAGGCGCTGGCGGCGTGCGCGCGCCTGCGGCGGGCCGCGCTGACCCTCGCCGAGCCGGCTCGGCTGTGGGCATCCGATTTCTCCGACGCCCTCGCGGCGCTGGGGCCGCTGGCGGACATGGCGGCCGACCCCGCCCCGGCCCCGGGGGACCTCGTGCTCGCCCGGCGCGAGGGCGACGAGTCGGACTGGGGCGCCCTCCGGCAGCTCCTCGGCGATCGCTGGCGCCTCGAGTAGACGGCGGCGCTCTCGCATGTACATTACGTGTACATATATAGTTAGATTATCGCAGCTGTAACTAGCTGTGGCATCTAGATCTGCCCCGGTGGCAGCATCGGACGACTGCATGCGCGCGCATGGCTTTGACATTGGACATGGTTCAATGTTAGTGATCATAATATGCAATCAATTCAATTCACCGCATCGCAATCACGCGTCCTACTAGCTTCATCTGAAACTAGCCTGACTGCACAAACATGTACGTATATATATACCGAGCAATCGCTACTAGGCTCGAGACCAGACGCCGGCGCCGGCCCTTGGCTCTTTAGCCGGCTGCAGCGCAGCGGCGGAAGCTGAAGCTGAAGCCGGCTAGCCGGCCGGCTAGGAGGGCCCGAGGGCGGAGAGGCTGCTGGCGAGAGCCCCGAGCGTGCGGAAGAGGATCCGCTTCTCTCCGAGCCGCACCTGAGATGGAGGGAGGCGACGTCAGAGCACGGAGGCGAGGGTGCGGACGGGGAAGAGAAGAGCGCCTAGTCGAGCTCAGGGAAATCTAATCGACTCGAATCGTCCCTGAGGCTCGGGCGCCCCTAGTCTAATCTGATCGAGGGAGCCGGGCGAATCGGACCAGGAGGGTGTTGCGGCGGTTGGTGGGGAGCGGGGCAGCCCCCGACTGGTGCGCCGCCCACGCCGCCTCGTCCGCCTCCAGCGTCGTCCGGTACCCCTCCAGCATCCCCTGGGGGGGGGGGGGGGGGGGGGGGGCAGGTCAGAGGTCAGGCGAGAGGGGCGGGGGGGGAAGGGAGACGCCGCATATCCAGAGCCTAGCCAAACAAGCTCGGGGAGAGAAGAAGCGGGAAGCTAGAAGCTACGGCTAGATCCTATAGCTAGGGGAGGGGGCGGGGGTACCCGGACGGCGGCCACCAAGGCAAAGATCTAGCTCTAGCCGAGGAAAGCCGAGACCTTGCTCTAGCCCAGAGCCATAGCTGGGTCTCTCTCTATCCTAGTCTCTCTCTATCTAGGAGGGGAGGTGGCGGGGCCGGGGGTACCTGGACGGCGGCCATCTAGCCCAGAGCCATAGCCTAGCCTTGTCTCTCTATCTAGACCCTAGTCTCTCTCTATCTATATATAGCTAGGAGGGGCGGGGGAGAAGAGGGGCCGGGGGTACCTGGACGGCGGCCATCAGCGCCTGGAGGACGCGCTGCTCGCTCTCCGCCGAGATCGCCGTCGCGAAGTCCCACCCGGCCCCCTTCACCTGAGGCGGAGCTCGAGCCGGGGAGGGGGAGCTCAAGGGGGGAAGGGGGGGGGGAGGGGGGGGGTACCTTGCACTCGAGGAAGCGGCGGTACTCCCCCTCGTCGAGGAACTGGATCCTCAGGCACCGCATCAGCTGCCCCGGGAGCGGGTTCGCCTGCCCGCGGAGGGTTCAGTGGGGGAGGAGGCGGGGGAGGGGAAGGGGAGGAAGGAGAGAGAGAGAGGGCAGCGCTAGGCGGGGGCTCATGCTGCTGGGCTAGGCCAAAATTAGATAAGCTGAGCTCCAAGATTAGCTCTAAGATAAGCTGAGCAGCGAGGCCGGGCCGCAAGGGGGAGGAGGAGGGGGGGTAGAGGGGGGCGGGGCGCACGGCGGAGAGGAGGAAGGGGCTCCCCGGGTCGATCCCGAAGTCCGCGAAGAGTTTCCGCTTCGCCTTGTACAGCGGCGCCTCCTGCCCGCCCGCCCAGCTTCGATTTAGGCCGAGGGCGAGGCGGAGCTGGGGGACTAGAGGAGCGGGGAGAGGAGCTCGAGCCTTGAGGGGGACTAGCCTAGACTAGCCTAGACTGGGGGACTAGTACAGCGGCGCCTCCTGCCCGCCCGCCCAGCTTCGATTTAGGCCGAGGGCGAGGCGGAGCTGGGGGGCTAGAGGAGCGGGAGATCTAGAGTAGAAGTGGCGGGGAGAGGAGCTCGGGGGGCGTGGGCAGGGGCAAGGCGGGGGGGGGGAGGGGGGGGTACGGCGGGCCTCGGACATGGAGGCCCACATCTCAACGACGTCGTGCGGGTTGTTGTCGAACGTGAACCTGCCGAGCAGCGGAGGGGTACGTGAGTGAGCGGAGGGCGCGTTCGGGAGGTCTCGCTAGGTTGCACGCGAAACGCAGGCGCCGCTGCCCTCCCTCTTCTGGGGCGACCTCTGGGGCGGCGGGGCGGAAGGGGGAGGGGGGTACGCGCGATGGCGCACCCGTACAGCCTCAGGAGCCGCGCGTTGGCGAGGGACCCGTCCCCCGGCTCCCCGTACGAGATCCGGACCTGTACCCCGGCCCGGCTCGGCTGGGGTACGAGGCGCAAGGAGGGGTACGCGAGCGCGGACCTCGGAGCCGGAGGGCAGGTCGCGGGAGGCGATGACGCGCACGGCCCCGTCGCGCTCGTCGTAGAGGTGTACCCCTCCCGCCTGCAGCGAAGCGTTCATCATGTCCCTGCGGGGGTACGGGATTCAGATCAGGGCGCGGTTCGGAAGGCGCGGTACCCCCAGGCGCACGCGACGGGGGCGAGGATGCGGCGGGGTGGCCCGCTGCGCGTCGGGAAGTCCATCCCGCGCGTGTGGAGCGTGGCCAGGGCCTGCGGGGGATGCGCTCAGCGAACGCGCCGAGAGGGGTCTACAGGATAGAAACGGAGAGCCGGCGGGGGGTACGCGCCCACTTGTACTCGTCGAGGGAGAAGGCCTCGGGGGGGAAGACCTCGGGGTGGGAGCGGAAAAGAACGTTCCGGAGGGCCTCCCAGTCCCCCCGCAGCTGCGGGGGGGTACAGCACGGCTCAGCTCAGTCCAGGCCGGGAATAGAGCCCCGGTCGGATCCGAACCTGCGCGAGCATGCGGATGATGATGGGGAAGGAGTTGGAGCCCTCGAGCTCGAAGAGGTCCTCGTCGCTGAAGCCGGTCGGGAGCGAGTAGCTCCTCGGCAGCGTAACGATGTGCGGCCACCAGAATGACGCCCGGCCCCTCACGTTCTTCTCGTAGAGGAGGTGCAGCGCGAGCTGCGGGAGCGCCGCGGGTTGGGCGGGGCCGGGGCGACGCGGGACGCGCGCGGGCGGACCTGATCGTCGGGACGGAGTGCGGAAAAGTCAAAGGCGGGGAGGGCGGCCGTGAGGTGCTGGGCCGCTGTGCTGGCGCTCCAGAGCCTGCGCACGGGCGGTCGGATCTCGGGGCGGGCGGCACTGGGCGGGCCTGGACGAGCGTAGAATCGCTCGTGTAGGGTCTCTGTGGCTGCAAAGCTAGCAAAGGCAGCCGCGCCAGCCCGGGGCGCGGAGCGCTCGCGATAAGCTGCGAGGTTCGAGGGCGAGAAGACTCACGCGGTCGCCGGGATCGAAACGATCTCCTCGCCCTCGCCGACCGCGCGTGTCAGCACCAGGCCGCGGCCCTCCTCCTCGCTGATCTCCCGCACGACGACGGAGTCCATGAGCGCCCCGTTCCGGTCGACCGCCCATCTGCGCAGCTCGACGATATCATCCGTCTCCGCTGCCATGCTGAGCTGCCTCGAACTCCGCAAGCTCTGCAAGCCGAGCCGCCCGCAACTTCTTCCGCCTTTTGGGTACAGCGAGCCCGCTGGGGTACACAGCCCAAATGGCGAAGCGCAGCGCGACGAGCGAGGACGAGGAGGCGGAGGAGGTCGCGAGCAGCAAGAGCGAGAGCGGCGATGATGAGAAGCGGGAATCCGAGAAGGAGGAGCCCGAGGACGAAGGGGATGGTGAGCCCGCGGCGGCGAGTCTCGCGGCCCTGACCTTCGCGCAGCCCCGGAACCCCCTCCGCCCGTCGAGCCATCAAGCGACGTAGATGAAACATCGGAAGACAAGCTCGATGCGCTGCGGCGTATGCCGGATGTGGCCTCCGCTTGCTATCTGCTGCGACTACTCCATGGGCCGCTCGACCTGCCCACGTTCCGCGTGGAGGTGCGCGCGGTTGCGCGGAATCCTGTCGACTGGACCCGGCGATTCCTAGCTGCGGCGGGGCTCGCCGGCGCGGGCGCATCGAGTCCGACCCGCCCCCCGCCGACCTGGGCGACCTCGATCAACGCCGTGTGCTCCGCTTGTGTCCCCCGCTGACGCCCGGTGTCTCCCCATTTGCGCAGGACTTCGAGCGGATCGTGCTGGAGCCGAAATCCACGCCGCTGGCCCCCAAACTGATCCACAAGCTACTGCGCGGCATCAACCCGAACGGGAGGACCGGGTGCGCACGCGCAAGCTTCCCCATGGCCATTCACGCGGCGGCCGGCTCGCCCGGAGCGATCGCCGACCGGGCGTGCCGTAGGGACGACTGGGAACTCTTCTTCCGGCGCTGGATGAACAACCACTGGTTCGAGTACTTCGAGGAGAACCCGACGGCCTCGCGGCACATCTTCGATCTCTCCTACCGCAAGCGGGTGCGTGCTCCGCCGCCCTCGCCCGCCTGCCGCGACCCACCCCTCCCCGCGCCCGCCGCCGCCGCCGCCGCCGCCGACGCGTGCCCGCTCCCGTACGCAGCTCGCCGTGCTCCGCGCGCTCACAGAGTGGTGCATGGACCGCAACGAGAAGGTCCGGGCGCACATCGACCTCTGCGAGAAGGAGGCGATGGATTCCCTGGTGCGCCCGGCCCCCCGTGTGAACGCCTGCCCCCGCGACTTCAGCTAACGCGTTCTCCTTCTCTTCAGCGCGTGGAACCGATAGGAAACGATGCGGACGGGAGTGTGTACTACCACTTCGGCGGTGAGTGAGAAAGAGGGAAGGGACGGGGCGCCGGCGCTCCAGCCGCCCGCCCCCTAACGTCGCCTCGGCTCGCCTCCAGACGAGGACGAGGACGAGACTTGCGACATGCGCTGCTGGCTCTTCCGCGAGACGAAGCCGACGTACGTCGGGCGCACGAAGAAGCTCAAGGACCCCGGGCAGTGGGAGACGGTCCGCGGGACCCCTTCCTCCCCCCTTCCTCCGCGGAGACGGCCCCGCCCTTCCTCGTCTCCCCTTCCTCCATCTCATTTCTTGTCCTGCGCCAGGTCTGCACGAACGTGGTCGAGCTGGAGGAGTTCGCGACGAGGATGGCGGCCTCGAAGAACAAGGACGAGGCGAAGCTCGGCTCCCTCATCAACGGAATCCTCCCGGACATCCAGAGCGTCGTCAAGGTGCCTGCGCTCGAGATTCCGTGTGCCTGAGATGCAGAGCTTTAGAGTTAGAGAGAGCACGGCGAGCGGTTCTGGATCCCTGTCACTAGCCCCCTTCTCCTCTCCTCTCTTCCTGTCTCCGCCTCCTTATCATGCCCGGCGGATCTGCATCCCTGCTTCCGGATCTTCCCCGCCCCGCTCTCTCTTTCCTCTGAGATCTGATCTGAGCGACCCACGACGGCAGGCGCACGAGCGGGCGCAGCGGAAGCGGGCGGAGCACGAGTTCGCGCTGCAGGGCCTTCCCCCGCGCCGCTCGACGCGCGTGCAGGCGAAGGTCGTCGAGCCGAAGCCGGCCTCATCTTCCGTGCGCCCTTTCTCTTTCTTTCCTTCTTCACCCTTGCTCTTCTTCTTCTCCTCCTCCTCCTCTTCTCTTTCTGATCCGAGACGCACGCCCCGACAGGACGCGCCGAAGCAGCCGGCGGCGCTGGCGGGTAAGAAGACGACAGAGGAGGACCGCCGGGCCAGGCACGAGCAGGCGCGCCCGGCCCTATGCCTACGCTTCCCGCTCGCATCGGATTCGACCCCGCTCCGCTACGCTCCGCTCACGCTTCTCGCAGCGCGAGAAGGCGCGGCTGAAGGCGCTGGAGGAGGCACAGGCGCGGGAGCGTGCTGCGGAGGAGGCGGCGGCGGCGGCGGAGGCGGCGGCCGAGGCCGCTCGCAAGGCGGAGGAGGAGGCGGCGGTGCGCCGCGCCGAGCGGGAGGCGCGGCACGCGGCGAGGCGGGAGAAGGGCCTGCCCTCGGATTCGGAGGAGGAGGAGAGGGAGAAGGAGCGCGAGAGGAAAGCAAAGGAGCGGGCGCTCAAGCAGAAGGAGCGGGAGGATCGGGTGGCGGCCCAGAAGGCGGCGGCCGCCGCCGCAGCGGCGGAGGAGGAGGCCGAGAACCGCGCCGAGGGCCGGAACCTCGTGCGGGTCTCCCGGAACGCCGTACCCCGGCGCTCGTACGCGGCGATGGCGGGCGGGCACGAGGAGGAGGAGGACGAGGACGGGTCCTCGGGGGCCGACGGGGAGGGGGGTACCGGTTTCGGGGGCGGCCCCCGCAGGCAGCAGCAGCGGGCGGCGCCCATGGGCTTCAAGCAGCCGCCCGTGATCAAGCGGATCGTGATCAAGAACAACATCGTACCCCCGCGGGCCTCCGCATCCTCCTCGCGCCCCTCCGCGTCCTCCTCGCGCCCATCCGCCTCCTCCTCCCGCTCCTCCGCGGTCTCCGAGCCCGACCGGTGATTGCGTACCCCCCGCGCCCTTACCTTGTGCGCCCCACCCGCACGCCGCCGACCGGCTCCGGCGCAGCGGCGATCGCTCGCGGCGGCAGCGGGCGTCCAAGTACGGGGGGGACGACTTCGTGACGGGGGACGACATCGACGACGCGGTTGTCAAGGCACGCGTACCCCCCGCGGCTTCCCCCACCCCCCCACCCCCCCCCACTAACGCCCTTCTCTTCTCAGGCCGCGCGGGAGGACAAGCGGCGCCGGGAGGAGCCGATGCCACCGCCGCCGGCGCACAGCCACAGCACGCGCTTCGCCTCGTCGCACGGGCCGCCGCAGCGCGAGCGCGGCCGCGAGCGCGAGCGGGATCGGGACCGGGAGCGGGAGCGAGACTACGAGCGCGGCGGGGCCACGGCGCGCGGCAGCAGCACCAGCTCGAGCGGGCGGGCGCAACAGCACCAGCAGCAGCCGCCGCGCAGCGCCTCGCCGCCGGCGCGGGCATCCCGAAGGCGCCCCGACCGCAGCCGCAGCCCGGGCCGCGGCCCGCGAGCGCGAGGAGGAGGACGTCGGCGAGTCGCCCCGCCGGAGCAGCGCCGCGGCCGCGGCGGGGCCCGGGGCCGGGGATGGGGACGGAGACCAGTCCCCGGCCTCCTCCGGCTCGGGCTCGCCCTACGCCGCGCCGCCGCCCAAGCGCCCGCCGCCATCGGAGTCGCCCCCGCCGACGACGACGAGCACGGGGAGGCCGATGCGGCGCGCCGCCGCCGCCGCCATCTCCACGGTCCGGGAGCGGGCGCGGGACGAGGAGGACCAGCAGCCCGACGACGACGAGGAGGTCCGCGTTTGTGTGTTTATATTCGTTTGCGTACCCCCTCGCCCTTAACCGCGTACCCCCCCCCCCCACTCAGCCCGAGGAGCTCGTGGACGATGCGGACGAGGACGACGACGACGCCGAGCTCGACGAGGCGCGTACCCCCCCCCGCACCCCTCCAGAGAAGCTTTTTTTGTACCCGGGGCGAGCGAGGCGGGGTGCGCAGGGCCCTCAGGGGCGGAAGAGGAGGCGTGCGGGCCACCCGAGGCAGCACGCGCACGCCCGGCAGCCACAGCAGCACCGGCCCCTACCCCCCGGGCAGCACCGCGCCGGCACCTCCGGCGGCTACCCCGGCCACGGCGTGCCCCCGCCGGGGATGTATCCCGGCCACCACCTCCCCCGGGGCCCGCCCATGGTACCCGGGCAGGTCTACGGGGCGGTACCCGGGGCGCCCCCCATGTACCCCTTCGGCCCCACCGGCGGCTTCCAGCTGCCCCCGGGGTACCCCATCCCGGGGCAGATGGGGCCTTTGCACACGCCGCACGTACCCCCCTTGCACCACGCCCCCCACCAGCACTTCGCGTTCAACCCGGCTGCCGCCCTTCTCCACCCGGGCGGCTCGGGCCCCATGCCCCTCGGCCAGCCCTCCCACATCCACGCCCAGCAGCAGCACCCGCAGCACCAGCAGCGGCCGCTTCATAGCCAGCAGCTCCCGATGCACATGCAGCAGCACATGCAGCAGCGCCCGCAGCCCTCGATGCAGATGCCCCACCGCTACCCCCCTCCCTCCGTCCAGCTGCCGCCGTACCCTGGCCAGGTACTTCCCCCCCCCCTCGAGACTTCCTTCATTCGCTGACCGTGCGCGCAGCAGGGGCAGCCTGGCTCGCAGGGCTCGCAGCCCAGCCCGGGTACCGACGACTTCCTCTCGAACATCCTCAACGGTGCGCCGCCGGCGCCGAGCCGCTCGCCCTTTGCTTCCCGTACCCGGCAGCGGCTGACGCTCGCAGCAGCACCCTCGGACTCGACCCAGGGCCGCGCTTGAGGGGGCGACGCCAGGCGCCAGGCTCAGCGGCTGCCCGCGTGGTTTTAGGATCCCGGGAAGGACCCAGAGCTCGAAGTGCAGCCTGTGTAGTTCTAGATCTATAATGCCGATCGAAAGACATCACATGCGAGCACTGAACTCAAGCAAGCCCGGGGAGACTCGCCGAGCTCGAGTAGTAAATTCGTTCTTCAGAAGCTGTATGCGGGCCTGCAGCTGCGGGCGTCAAACAAGCTTTGTGCAGCCGCGGAGCTCGTCTCAGGGCTCGCGCGAGCTGGAGCAGCCGCGTTTCGTGACTTCGATTCGTGCATGTGAGCCTGAGGGGTACGTCGGGCGCCAGGTTCAGCAGCCGGAGCACGTGGGGAGCGGGCTTCGTCCAGTAGAGCAGTAGCCTGTTGCTCCTGCTTGCGCATCACTCTGCCCTACCTCAAACGGCGCGACCGCGTCTGTTTTAGTCCCGCGACGCGGTGCGTAGCCGAGCCGCGTAGGCATCGTTCTCGCACAGCAGAACCGTGATAAGTGTCGCAGATGAGGCCCGTTGCGCCTCCAGGGCGCCGCTCGACAGGCCCCACTGATGCGAACATCGGTCTTTCCGTGTCCGGCTTCGGCGCACCCAAGCCCGTGCTTTCGCCGATGACGCCAACACCTCCAGCTCAGCCAAAGCCGCCTGAGCAGCCACCGGCAGCGGCTCCCCCCGCTCCTGCTCCCGCCTCGCCGCCGGCGAAGCCACGCAAGCAGATCCGCGTCGTCTACGAGGTGCTCGATCCCGGGCGCAGCTCGGTAGATGTGCTAGCTCAAGCTAGCTCGCTTGCGCCGGCGCGAAGCTCTAGACGTATGAGAGGATCGGCCGCTCCGCTGGCCACGCGGATTGCATGATCGACGCACGCGGGCCGCGCCCTGACGCCCCCGCCTGCAGGCCGAGAAGAACGAAGTGCACGTGCTGGGAATCGACGCGCAGATGATGGACGCGCAGGCCCCAGGTCCGCCCGCCCGCCCGCCTCCGACTCCAGCTGGAACATGCCCGGCCCGGCACCGCGCCTGCCTGCCTGCCTGCCGCTCACGCGTCGCTGTCGCTCTCTCGCAGACTGGAAGACGGACACGATCGACGTGAACGAGGTCCTGGGGCCCATCTTCGTGCGCGCCGCCACGCCTAAGCCTGGCCTGGAGAGCCCAAGCCTGGCGTCCCGCTCCGCTCCGCGCCGCTGCGTCTGACGGGCGAGACGCCTGCCCGCGCGCGCACCGACGCAGAGCGACTTGCTGCACGCTGGCAAGATCGAGGAGGAGACGCTGAACGGCCTGCAGGCGAGCCGCCCCTGCTGGCGCCTCTAGATCTTACCCGGCCACTCGCCAAGCCCACGGCCCTAAGCTCGCCTCTGCGAAGCCTTCGGCCCCGCCCCTCGATCGCTCGCCCACTCACTACGACCTCTCCGCTCGCGCTCACCCCCGCCCTCGGGCAGACGTGGGTGGGGAGCCACCTGGAGGAGATCGACGACCCGGAGTCCCGCCAGCTCGTCTCCGAGCACCTCAACCTCATGCTCGAGAAGGCCCGCCCCGCCCCGCCCCGATCCGACCCGAGCCAAAGCTAGGACCGCCGCTCCCCGCCCCGACCCGACACAACCCGCCGCGCCCCGACACGACCCGACACGACCCGCCCCGCCCCACCCCGCCCCGCCCCGCCCCGCCACGACCCGCCCCGCTCGGCCGGGCCCCAGCCAAGCTATAACAAGGCTCTCTAGAATGAAATCTACCTTACCCTGGGCGAGCAGGCGCAGGAGAAGCTGGCGGAGGGGACGGCCTACGAGCAGGAGAAGCACTCCGAGCTCTTCTCCGTGCGCACGTACCCCCCGCCGAGTTCCCCCCTTTCCCCCCTCCCTTCAAACCGAAGCCCAATGCCGCGTCCCCACAAATCCCCCACGAATGCCGCTTCCCCGGCCCCCTCCCCACCCTTTCCTGCTGCGGATCGGCCGGGGCCTCACGCCGGCGCCCTTGGCGCCCTTGGCGCGCGCTTTGACCTCCTAGCGCTCCCCCCTCCCTCCTAGCTCGAGCCTGCTGCGGTCCTGCCTCACCCAAAGCCTAGCCTAGCCTCACCCCCGCTTCGCAGGCGGTGAAGGAGGCGCTGGACGAGGAGGTCGACGTCCTCCGCAAGAAGCTCAAGGGTGCGCCCGGGCGGCCGGGCCGGGCCGGGCCGGGCCGGGCCGGGACGGGCCGGGACGGGCTGGACTGGGCCTGGCTAAGGGCTGGGCTTGGCAAGGCCGGGCTGGGCTGGGCTGGGCTGCGACGGCAGAGCTGACTTGTCTCTGTGTGTGTGCGCGCGCGCGCAGACAGCAGCTTCCGGGTGAGCGCGGCCCCTCCTCCGCCCCCCTCCCTCTCTCTCACACGCCCCGCGCCCCTCGCCTTTTGCAGCGGAACATCTTCAAGCTGGCGGCGAAGGCGGACGAGGAGAAGCGGGCGCGGCACGAGGCGGAGATGGCGCGCCTCAGGGAGGCCGCCGCCGCCACCGAGGCCGAGCTCAAGAAGGTGCCGTCCGGCCGGCTAGCCAGCTGGCTCCCCGGCGCCTCTTCCGGGCTAAAGAAGCTTAACCAGCCTAGTCTTCAATGCTTTGGCTGACCTGGCGGGCGGCGGCAGGCGCGGGAGGAGGCGGCGAGCCTGGAGCTCGCCCGCGGCACTGCCGCCATCGCCCAGGCGCGCCCCGCCCCGCCCCGCTCGGCCGAGAGGCTGGGCCAAGGGCCGAGAGGCCGAGGCGGGCCGTGCCCCGGCCCGCCCGCCCGCTCGCTCTGACCGGCCCCGGTCCGCCCCTTTCGCTTGCTTGGCAGGCGCGGCTGCGGGAGCTGGAGGAGCGCTTCCGGAACGAGGCGGCCGCCCTCGCCGCCGCCTCCGACCGCGTCCGCCCTGCCCGCCCCCGCCCCCGCCCCCGCGCCGGGCCGCGCCGGGCCGAGCCGAAAAGCCTGGCTTCACTAGCTCCCAGCCTAGCTCGATTAAGCTTGACTAGCCGCCACCGCCGCCCCCGCCCGCGTGCGCCCCGCCCGCGCCCTCCCGTCGACTTTCTTTCCGGTCCCTTCCTTCGAAGCCCTCGGACGCTTAAGCACACGCGCCCTCTCCGTCGCCGTCGCCATTCCGCCGCCTCTTCCCCGCCCCCTCCTCCGCACCGGGCCGACCAGCTCGGCTTGACTAGCTCCATGCTTGACTGGTCGCCGCCGCCTCCTGCTTGACTTCCATCTGCCCGCGCGGCGGCTCTCCTTACCTACAGCCCACTAGCCCCCTCCGCCAAGCTCTCTTTGGCTCTCCTCACTCACAAGGGCGCGGGCAGCGCGTGGCGGAGCTGGAGCGGAAGGTGGCGCGGCTGACGCGGGACAACGAGTCCCTCGCCAAGGCCGTCATCGAGATGCGCCTCCACCTCGTGCGCCCCCGCCCGCCCCCGCAAGCGAGCTAGCTAGCCACGCGTAGTCCACCTCGCAAGTACTAGCTGCGCCCCCTCCGCCGCCCGCGCCCGCGCCCGCCCGCCAAGCGAGGAACGGGCCAGGGGAGCGCGCCGCCTAGAGCGGCAGGGAGGCTTTTAGAGCCATCCTACCTACCAAGCGAGCGCCCGCCAAACGAGCTAGCTAGCCACTCTCGGTCCCCTGCGCGCTACTAGCCGCGCCTGCCTCCGCCGCTCTCTAGGCTTCTTTGGCCCCACCCCTTGCGCGCACCCTCCCGCTCCCGTACCCCCGTCCCCCAATCCAACCTCCCCGCCTCACCCACCGACTTCCCTCCTGCCCGCCCCCGCCCGCAGCAGTCGAGGAGGCAGCGGCCGCCCCCGTCCCAGCCCCAGCCCACCTCGGACGGCCTTGCAGCGAACGGGGTGGGCTCGCCCTCCGCGGCGGGCTCCGCGGCGCCGGCCTCGCTTCCGAGCCTCCCCCATGTGAACAGGTGCGAGCGAGCGAGCGAGGCAAGAAGGGGGCAGATTAGATGGATGGAGCGCGGCCGAGGCCTAGTGCTAGAGGGACGGCTACTAGAGGGCGCCTTCTCGCCACGCGGGATCCGGGCCCGCCCGCCCGCCCTCCCACGCCGCTCTCACACGGGCGCCCGACGCCTGCAGCCGCCTGAACGCCGTGGTCTCGCACAACCACGACGGGCCCACTACCCCCACCAACGGAAAGGCGGGGGTACCCCTCTCGCTGGATTCGGGCCTCGGCTCCGGGCCCGCCGCCCCCTCCGCCCTCGCCCCCTCCGCCTTCTCCGCCGCCGCCTCGTCCTTAGACGCGCCGCCCCGGCGCAAGCTCAGCACGAGCCCCAACCCGCCGCGGGGCGACAGCAGCCGCTCGCCCCGCCGGAAGACCGACAAGGCGCAATCGTTCAGCGCCATGCGGCCCCAGCCCCAGCCCCAGGGCCGCCGCCTGAAGGTGCCTCCTCCTCAAGTCTTAAGCTTATTATTAGTATCTTCTGGCTAGCTAAGCTTCGCTCGCAGCGGAACTCGATTTCGGCGGGCCCGACGGACCCGCCGCCGCCGCCGGGCGACGGCGCGCCGAGCGAGGACCGGCTCGACGCCCTCCTGCTGCTCTACGCGTCGGGCGGCGGCGACGGCGGGGGCGGCGGCGGCGGCGGCGGCGGGGCGAACGGGGCGGGGCAGGCGATGATGGGCGGCCGGTCCCTTATAGCCACCGCCTCCTCCGCCATGCGCACCGTCCCCGAGTAGGAAGCGCTAGCTATAGCCTCCTCGAGCTCGATCTCGTGAGCCGTATACGTAGGCGACCCATGACCGTCGGACCCCCTTCAAGGCTTCCCTGTATGATCAGTGCGATAGATAGATGCAGAAAAACAGTTTGTATCATTCGGCAGCGTAGAATGTCCCACCATTCTCGGTGCATGTGAATGCGCAGATATATCTAGAGTAAGGGCACGCTATCTTATCGATACAAATCTCCCTCAATTGACAATTGCCAATTGTACGGGCTGCAGGCACGTGCACGTGGTCGATCCACGAACCCGCTTGCAATTGAGCAGTGCGGTTCGCTTTCGCTCTCATCTCAAGCTTCCTGCAAATGCCAACAGAAGCGCAACTCCCTCAAATTGCAATTCAACTTTGCACGCGGTAGCATGCAACTTGAAGCGCAATCAACCTCGTCCACCGGCCAATCGATTTTCATTTATTTGTCAAGAAGAAAGGTAGACCGCAGAGCGGCCGCTAAAAAATGTTGAGTGTCGATATGGCTCGTCACACACGGCAATCTCTAGTAAAAGGCGAGGGATTGATACACGTTGTGGACGAGCCCGACTGTGCCGAGCTCAACTTTCCTCGGGCTCTTATGCCGCGAGGGCGGTGCGCGGTTGGCGATCGCGACCCGGTCAGGGTCCCATAATCATGACCATCGGATCGCTCTCTTCTATCTGCCCCGACGTTGGCTAGTCGGGCTAGGTCGGGCTAGTCGACGTTGACGTTGAAGCCTATTCGAATTCGCCGCCGCCGATCGCGAATTCGAATCGCGATCGCGCTCCCCCAACGTGCACTGCCGCAGTGCCCCTCTCTCGATCTCGAGCCCTGCCCATCATTCCGGAGTCTTGTAGGAGTCTCTAGGGAGCAGCATGCGTCCCAAAACCATTGTAGCACGTGGGCAAAGCTCTCGTTCGTGATCGTAAGAATGAGCGTTAGCTCGATCGCGACATGGAGCCTCGGAGCCGGGTCAAGCTTTAAGCCCGGGCCAGGTTCTCGAGGCGCCAGCGCTAGCGCTAGCGGCCGCCAAGCTTAAGAAGTGGGCGGATGGCTCCCCCGTCCGAGTCGTCCCGCAGGCGCCGGGCGAGCACAAGGTCTCCCTGGGCCGGGGCGGGGCTGGGGGCCGGGGCGGGGCGCGCCGCCATCGACGTCAGCGGCGCCAGGGCCGCGAGGGTCAGCAATGCCCTCCATCAGCGCCGCGCTCTCCCGAACAGTGAGGTGCGTCCGCCTCCCGGTCGTACCCCTCCAGGGTGTCCTGGGGTACGGCGTTCAGAGAGGTGCGGAGGGTACGGAGAAGATTGAGACCCGGTACCCACCTTCGCAGAGCGGCCGCGGAGTACGGCGGTTTGGGTGGCTTCAAAAGCGGTCGCGGGGGGGTACAGAGCCCGGGAAGGAGACGGCGAGTAGCAGGGGGGGGGGGGGGGGGGGCGGACAGGAGGGCCGCGGCGAGGGTGGCGAGGGAGGAAGTGAGCCGCGCGGGCGTGTAGCTCGTGAAGTGGACCGACAGGCGCTCCAGGCACGGGGCTCCAGGCCGCTCCGGAGACCGGGGGGGGGGGGGAAGGGGGGGAGGGGGGGGAGGGGGCGAGGGGAGCTCAAGAAGGGGGCAGAGCTCAAGAAGGGGAGGGAGGGGCGGGAACTTTCTGGGGTGTTTCTGGGAGATGGGGGGGGGGAGGAAAAAGGAGGCGAAGGGGGTTGGGGGGGGGGGGGAGGAAGAAGGAGGCGAAAGGGGGGGGGGGGGGGGGGGGGGAAGGAAGGAGGCGAGGAGGGAGGAGGGGGTGGGAAAGGGGAGAGAAGGGGGAAGGGGGAAGGGGGGGGGACTGCACAGCTGTAGTGATGGTCTGCCAATGCTGGCTGCCCCCTTCCAGGGCCAGGGTACGCAGGCTCTCCTGCAGCTGCGGCCCGGGGGGCGTCAGAGGGGCGCGGGGAGGGGCGGGGTACGGCAGGGTACCGAGTACGATTTTGGCGATACGGCGGGGTACCGCGTAGAGTGGAGCTAGCGCTGCCACGCCCGTAGTACTCAAGATCACCGTAGATCTGGGGGGGGGGGGGAAGCCTGCGGGGGTGGGCTCAGCGGAGCTGGAGGGCGGGGGGGGAGAGGGTGGTAGGACTTACACAGCACTAGCGCCTTCGTGCCGGCTGCCCCGCTCCTCACTTCGCGGGCAACCGCATCCCTGTGCAGATATCAGCCAAGGCGGCGTGCGGCGCACTGCGGCAGACGCCGCGTCCGCACCCGACGAAGCGGCGGAGCCCCTGCAGCGAGGAGGCGAACGCGAGGAAGGGCCTGGCCGGCTCCGGCACCCAGAACGACGGCTGGATGCTGTCGGCGCCCGCGACAGACCTGCGCGTGCAGGGGGGCGCTCAAAGACGCCCGAACGGGAAGACGGGGCAGCGCGCACCCGGCCTCATATTGCGGCGGGTGCCACAAATCGATCTCCAGCGCCCCGCCCGCCGCAAGCCGCAGGGCGCCCGACCGCACGCGCTGCGCCCACGACCGGAACTCCGCCTTGGGCACGCCGCGGCGTCCGTCACAGACCTGCGCGCGCATGCGCAGGCCAGGGGGGGCGCTCAAAGACTCCCGAATGGCCGTCGAGGACGGGGCAGCGCGCACCCGACGTCGACCTCATAGAATGTCGAGCGCCAGAAATCGATTTCCAGCGCGCCGCCTGCGAGCCGCACGGCGCCCGACTGCACGCGACGTCGACTCCGCCTCGGGCACGTCGCGGTACCGCGAGACTCCGCCGCGCTGCCCGCGAAGGACGAGCGCGTCGAACTCGATGGACGCGAGCGCGTCGCGCATCCGTCGGCTGACAAGCGGGAGGCGGCAAACTTCCCACGCCTCCCGCATGCCGAGAAAGCCGACGACGCGCTTCAGCAGCTCGTCTGGATCCGGAAGCAGCTCGAGGGCGGAGAAGTCCGAAGCGGCCCGCGGCTGCTGCGCGGCAAGCTTAAGTGCAGGCTCGCTGGCGCTCTTTTCCCCGCTGGCGCTTGCCGCACACGCCGAGGCGTGTGTTGAGCTGCAAATGCATGCTCAGCTGGAGCGCTCGCCTCGAGCTCACACTCGCACGCCGTATCGTCGGCCGCTGCGCTCCCTCAAGCTTCCATCTCATCTCATCTCATCATCGCTCTCATCTCAAGCTTTTCGCTCTCATCTCAAGCTTCCTGCAAATGCCAACAGAAGCGCAACTCCCTCAAATTGCAATTCAACTTTGCACGCGGTAGCATGCAACTTGAAGCGCAATCAACCTCGTCCACCGGCCAATCGATTTTCATTTATTTGTCAAGAAGAAAGGTAGACCGCAGAGCGGCCGCTAAAAAATGTTGAGTGTCGATATGGCTCGTCACACACGGCAATCTCTAGTAAAAGGCGAGGGATTGATACACGTTGTGGACGAGCCCGACTGTGCCGAGCTCAACTTTCCTCGGGCTCTTATGCCGCGAGGGCGGTGCGCGGTTGGCGATCGCGAGGTGGGACCTGCTTTCGGCGCAGCGGATCGATGGAATCGTGGTACCGGTCCCGGTGGCGCTGTCAGCGCTGAAGCGCGCAACAAGCACGAGCACAGTAGCAGCTCTGCCGCAGCATCTTGGCGCAAATATCGCTCCTTATGCTTGATCGAGCGGTTGGCTTCAGCATCGGCGGGCTGGCCCTCGCGCCGGCGGTCGGCCGCGACGCATCAGCCGCGGCTCCGCGGCTAGCATGGCCATCACGCTGCGGGAAGTACTGCTCTGTTGGCTCGCTCACCTGCGATGACCGCGACGCGATGGCCGCTTCGAGATTCAACGGCAGCCGTCGACCCCAGCGGACGCTGGCCTCCGCGTCCGCCGCTCGCTTCTTTCGGTTAGATAGAAGCTTTCTCGGGCTTCGGACGCCAGCGCGCACTGCCGGCAGCGCTTGGCGAGCGGCGCGACCCGGACCGTCGCCGCTGCGCGCGGCGCGGGTCCTGGCGAGCGCGGAGCAGAGCGATTCGTCCGCGGATAGCGAAAGGAAAGAGGACGCATCCGCGGCTTTTGACCCGGCGACTTTCGACGACGACGCGGGGGCCGCGCCGGCCGTGCCGGCGCCGGCGCCGCCGCAGTTCGAGCCGCGCGTGATCCCAGACACGACGGACCCCTTCGAGCTCGTCCACTTCGTCAACGAGAAGCAGCGCGAGTTCAATGTGGCCGCCGAGCGATGCCGGTGCGCTGCCAATCGCAATCACTGCCAATCGAGCGCCGCAGCCGCCCCAGAGCCGCGAGCCCCTCAGCCGCGCGCCGCGCGCCCGCTGACCGCTCTAGCTTCTGCTCTTAAACCCTTCATTCACAAGTAACCCTAGTAAATCTAGACTCGATCCGACCTATCTCAGCGAGCCCTCCCGGAGTCCCTCCCCACGTCCCTCCCGTCCGCCTGCGAATCTAACTGCGAGCTGTGATCGCGCGGCGCCCCCGCAGGGACGAGCTCAGGATACCCCCCCAGGTCGCGGACGCCAGCGACCTGCTCGACTCCGAGATCGATGTACGCCCCCTGCCCGATCTCGCCGAAGGCTTACCCCCGCAGTACCGAACGCGTAACCCCCCCCCCCCCCCCCCCCTCGCAGGAGCTGGGAGAGCTTGCGGAAGAGCTGCGTGCGGCGCGGGCGTACGCGCGATTCTCTGCAATGCAGGCCGAGCAGCTCGACGCGGTTTGCGCCCGTACCCCCTGGAGCCTCCGTACTCCCTCCTAATCCCCCCCCTTCTTCAGGTGCTAAGGTGGAGCCAGGCGAGCGGCCAGTCCTTCGCGGCCGAGGCGCGTAACTCCAGCCCCCGCCCCCCGTACCTCACGAAGCCGAACCTCCGTACTACGGTACCCCCGCCGGCTCAGGTGACGCTGGAGGACCTGGGGGAGCTGCGGGGGCAGCTGGAGGAGCTGGAGGAGGAGCTGCGGGGGCGGGCCGAGGCCACGGCGAAGCAGGTGCGAGGCTGGGCGGTCCTAGAAGCTCACTGGGCCGGGGCCACGCTGGTCAGAGTCTTTTGGAGGACGAGGGCGGCGAGTGCGCGCTATATATAGATCGTGCGGGATTGTAGGAAGCTAGGGCGAGGACGCGGCAAGCTCGCGTGCTCTGCTCGCGATCTGCGGCGCCCCTCACCTGAGCCGGACCTGCCCCGCAGCTCCGCACCCTCGCCTCGCGCGTCTCCCAGGTGACCCCCCCCCCTCCCCCTCTCACTCACCTGAACCTGAGAGCTTGCGGTGGGATCTGATCCGGGCCCCCGCCTCTTTAGGGCTGGGCGGGTGCCGAGCTGGGGGCCGCCGCCGCCGTCCTGGAGAGGCCTCTACCCCCCGACCCCCGCGACGTCGAGGAGGACCGCGTACCCGGCTTCGTCTTCGAGGTGAGCCGTCCCTGCAACCCCGTACCCCTTCACCCCGTCCTCACAAGTTTGCTGAGGCGGTGTGCCCCCTCTCTTTCTTTCGTACCCCCGGCACAGATCGGCTCGCAGCGCTGCACCCTCCACCCCTGGACCCGCATGACCCCCGTACCCCCCTCCCCTTCTCTGCCTTGCCAAATTTCGATTTGATCTCGAACCCCTGCGGCAGGAGGACATCGCGCGCTCCGATTCCTTCCTCCTCTGCGTGTACCCACCCCGCCCCCCTTTCCCCCCCCCCCCCCGAGGCGTATCTGTACCCCCCGACGCGGGTCGGCAGGTCCCGGCGCGTCCTCCCCCTCGCACTCCCCCCCCCGCCGCCTCCGCCGCCCTCTTCTTCTCGCTCAAGGTACCCCCAATACTGGGTACCACGAAGTTTCGCGCTGATTTCGCGTACCCAGGCGCCGGTCTTCCTCTTCGGCTCCGAGGAGGCTGTGGACGCTGCGCTTCTCGCGGGCCAGAGCTGGACCTCCGGGGGGGTACCCTGGACCCTCTGGTGCGTCGCGCGTACCCGGGAGCCCGCGATTCACCTGAGCTCGTCTGACGCCTTCGGCCCCCGCCCCGGCCCCGCAGCACGCTCGCGCTCTACGTCGCTTGGCTCCCCACCTCCCTCCTCTACGCCCTCTTCAGGTACCCCCCCTCCAATCGGATCGTGTACCCCGCGGCTGAGGGGGGCCGGGGCGCAGCACGCCCTGGGAGGGCTGGGAGACGCGGCGGCGCTCCCTGACGGGCTACCGCGAGATCGAGGAGAACGTCACGCGCGCCCCCTCCCCCCCTCCCCCCCCCGTTCCTCCTGTACCCCCCCTGACTCCTCCCCCCAGGCGGCTGGCGGCGGAGGGACCGTCGGCGTTCCCCATGAAGCCGCTCTCAACGTGCGCCCCGGCCCCGCCCCCCCGCCCACGCCCCGACCCCACCCTCTAGAACCCGTTGGGGCGCCCCAGGCATCGGCCCCCCCCCCCCGGCCCGGCCCTGCTCTCTAGCACCCGCTCTACTAGGCCAGCCTTCCACTCCGGCCCCGGCCCCCCCCCCCCCTCCCCCCCCCCCCCCTAGGCTACACTCCAGTACCGCGCCCGCAGCGCCCCTTCAGAACCCGCTCGGGCGCCCCCGTCGGCGTCCACCCCGCCCCCGCCCTGCTCTCTAGCACCCACCCCGGCCCCAGCCCTACACTCCAGTACCCCGCCCGCCCGTAACGCGGGGGGCGGCGGGGCGGCAGGTTCGTGCACGAGGCGGTGCAGGGGGTACGCGACCTCCTCGACCTCCTCGAGTAGCCCGGCCCCCGGCCCCGGCCCGGCCGCCCGGCCGCCCCAACGCCCGAAGCGGGCCTCCGGACTCTGTCTCAGTCCGACGGTCGCTTCATGGTCATGATAGTTCCCGGGGTCTTCTTCCTTCGGACGTCGACTCTGTCTTAGTCGCTCCATTTTTCTTCATTATAGTTCGGACACTGAACCACTAGTCGAAAGCTCATGATCAGAAGGCGCTGGAGGGCTTTTAAGGGTCTTTCGGTGTTCAGGGACGCAGGATAGGGTCGCGGTTACAGAGCCGAGGGTCGGGGGAGAGGATCGGGATCGGGAGAGCGGGCCGAGCGCCGCGCTAGGCCCGCAGCGGGGCGGAGGGCGATTTCGAGCCCCTACTCGAGGCGCCAGCGACCGCCGAGGCGGGCGCGAACGGGGCCCCAGTTCGAGAAGTCGCCTCCGTCGCGAAGGAGCACGAGGTCCTCCTGGGCCGGGGCGGGGCGCGCCGCCATGGACGCCAGCGGTGCCAGCGCCGCGAGCCCCGCGGCGCTCTCGGCGACAGTCCACGCCGGCTCCGCGAGGGTCAGTGAGGCACGGCGCAGGCGCGTGCACGCCGCCAGCGCCTCGCTCTCCTGCACGGAGGGGTACACCATGTCCCGATCGTACTCCTCGAGGGTGTCCTGGGGTACAACGGTTAGCCGAGAGGGGAGGCGCGGCGGGCGGAGGGGGTACAGGAGCAGGAGACCTTCGCGGCGCGGAGGAGGGCGGCGGCCGAAGCCCCAAGGGCCGGGTCGAGGCGGGGCGCGGAGCTGGCGTAGTACGTGAACGAGACGTGGACGAGGAGGGAGCGGAGCGAGGGCGCGAAGGGGAGCGCCGAGGCGAGGGTGGCGAGGGAGTGGGCGAGGGCCGGGGGCGGGTGCGTCGAGAAGTGGACCGAGAGCCGTTCGAGGGCGGCCAGGTGGGGTACGAGGGCAAAGCAATCGGGGGCCGGCTCGAAGATCTCGCGAGGCAGCTTGGAGGCGGGTCTGCAAAAGGGGGCACAGTTCGGAGGAGGCGAAGAAGAGGGGGGGGGGGGGAGGGGGGGGGGGTAAGGGGAGGTAGGGGGGCAGAATGCTGGGGAGCGCACGGGCCGATGGTCAAGGATCGCAGCTGCGGAGGAGCACTCAGGGGGGTACAGGGCGAGCAGAAGGGCAAGGAAAGCACTGCGGTGGTGTCGAAAAGGCTCGACCAGTCTGGAGCTCTTCGCCAGCTTCCATACAGAGAGAGCGCCCGCAGGCTTCCCTGCACGGCGCCGGCGGGTCGGTGAGCGAGGCGAAGGGAATTCGAACACGGCAAAAGTGGGGCTGGGGCGCGCGATCTGTTCGATGTCTTGTCCGATTGCTGGCCCCTCGAAATACTGCCCAACCGTGCCCGTGTCGATCTCGAGCTCCTCTAGCTTCGAAGAGGCGAACTGAGAAGGGTCGTGAGGGTGTAGGGGGACCGTTATCGAAAGGGGGTACACGGGACGGGCCTTGGGAAGGGCGTGGAGCCGCCCGCTGATGGCGACGGTGCGCAGGTTCGGCAAGCGGCAGAGCGGCTCGAGCGCGTCGGAGTCGAGATAGGCGTTGCCGAACGCTATCCGGAGCTCCTGGGAGGCCGTGAGGGGTACAGTTGAGCGGGGGGCGCCGGGGGGAGGAGACGCTGCGCGCGAACCTCGAGAAGAGGGCACAGGCGCTCGACGGCGGCGGCGAGTGCCTGCGGGGGCGTGTACACATACTCGATCTCGCGATCGTAGAAGATAACGACGGTATTCCGAAATTCCGCAGAACCGGCAAGCCGAAAGGACCGCAGCCGCGCCAGCGCCGGCGCGACCTGCACCCCCCGCCGGTCAGAGAAAGGCGGCGCCGGAATCCGAACGTAACGGCGGACCTCGTCCAGGAGCTCGGCGGAGAAGCCGATGCAGTCGGCGAGGTCGAGGCTCCGGAGGGCCGTCAGCCGCCGCAGCCCCGCCACGATCGCGCTGCGGTCGGACATTTCTGCCGAGGAGTCGGATCCGGATGCGGGTAGGAGGCCGAGGGGGGGGGGGGGGGGGGGGGGGGGGGGAGGATGATAGGGGATGGGATAAGATGCCGTTGACAAAGGGGCGCACGGGGTAGGCGGCGACGTTCATCAATGATTGAATATTGGATGCGGATGCTTAGCTCCTCGAGGGTGCCCGCCACTGGCGCCAGGGCCTCCAGCAGTTCTCCGGCGTACTCGTGCCGCGAAGAGCTACCCCCTGGGGGCCCGATATCTCTGCGAAGTGCCGGTCAATGCTGCAGGCATGCGTTGGCGCCGTGCCCGCACCCGTGCCAGGCGACGAAGCGGCGGAGCCCCTGGATGGACGAGGCGAACGAGAGGAAGGCCTTGGCCGGACTCGGGAAGGGCTTTGAGGGCCAGAACGAGTAGCGGACGCCGTCGGAAATGGGTCTGCACGAACGCTCTCTTGAATGGTGTGCGCTTTTCTAATGAACGGAAAGAATTCCCCGCACCCGGTGACAGACTGTGACGGGCGCCACAAATCGATCTCCAGCGCGCCGCCCGCGAGCCGCAGGGCGCCCGATCGTACGCGCAGCGCCCATGACCGGAGCTCTGATTCGCGCAGGTCGCGGTACCGCGACAGCCCGATCCGCTGCCCCCGAAGGACAAGAGCGTCGAACTCCATCGAAGCCACCACCTCGCGCACCCGCCGGCTCACGAGCGACAGGCGGCACGCACCCCACACCTCGCGGATTCCGAGAAAGCTGATGATGCGCTTCAGCAACTCGTCCGGCAGACGCTCCAAGGTGGAAAAGTCCGACGCGGCCCGCACTGCAGCTGGCGTGTTGCGAGAATTTGATCGTGCTGCCCGCTGGCGCTTTCGGTCGTGCGTGTTGCTCGAAGCGCTTGTCGCTGCTTTACTTGGCGGCTCTGCTGACGGGACGGCTCTGCAGTTGCTTGAAGCCGCTGGAGCGTTCTCCTTGGCGCTCTTTCGCTCGGGCGCTGCCTGCTTGGCTTGTTCTGACCCACCTGCTGTGTCAGCAGCCTTCTCCGCTTGTGTCTCGCCTCCGCTGGTGGCCCTGCCGAGCTTCTTTCCGCCCGGAGCCATGCGGCTGCGGGCTGCTCCGTTTGCTCCGTTGCTCCGTTTGCTCCGTTGCTCCCTTTGCTCCGTTTGCTCCGTTTGCTACCCGAGCGCTCTCGCTCGCTTCGGTCGCTGCTGGGCAGCTGGGTCCGCTGGGCAGCTGGGAAAGATGGGGGGTACGTATCACCCCCATCGGCAGAGGGGGAAATGCGCAGGACGCGCTCCGCCTTCTCGTTTGCGGGCGCCTACGCGCATTTGACCGGCCCTTGTCCCGCACTTCGATCCTGATCCACGAGAGCGATCCTGGCGCGGACAGACAAGTTCTTGATCGACGAGAGCGACGCGTGGGGGCCGGAAGCGCCGCCCACGGAGCGGATCTTCCCCCTGCGCGTCTCGCTGCAGCGCGGCCGCGACCTCCCGCCCCCGCGCGCCTCCGCGCCCGCCGCGGCGCGCCGGCGCGAGCCCGAGAGCGCCGCCCGCGGCCCTGTGTCCGCCTGCAGACGGGCGCTGACCGCGCGGCGGGCGACGACGCGCTCTTCGTCTTCCCCTCCGGATCCGCCGCGCGCCGCGCCCCGCCGCTCGCCCCTCGCGGGGGCGCCGCGCGCCAGGTGCGCGTCGCGTCGCTCCGCGTCGTCCTCGACCTGCCGGGCGGGCGCGTCTGCGAGCACTGGCGGGCCTCCTCACCCGCCGCCCCGTACGGTCCGCCGCCCGCCGCCCGCCGCCCGACATCCGCCGCCTGCTCCGCCCAACTGCCGCGCGCGCGTGCAGGGTCGCCGCTGGTGCTCTGGCAGCTCTCGGAGGAGGAGGTGCGGCCGCTGGTGGCCGCGGGACGCCCCGCGACGCTCGCGCCGGCGCGCGTGGCGCTGCCGCCCGACGAGGGCCTCGTCTTCTGCTCGGGCGCCCTCGAGGAGCTCGTGCCGGCGCCGCCCTCGCCCGCCAACCCGTCGTCGTCCGCTGCACGGTGTTCTGCGACCCCCCGCGCGCCCCGCGGCGGGCCCGGGCCGACCGTCGGACCGGGCGAGGGCGGCCGCAGAGGTGGCGGACGACGGGCGCGTCGTCACAGGCCGCGCCTTCGCGGCCGAGCTCCACGAGCACTTCGCCCTGGGCCCCGCCGGTCCGCCCGCCGCCGGTCCGCCCGATTCGCTCTGACGGCCGCCGCAGCCGCGCCGCTGCTCATCGAGGACCCCCAGGCCCGCCCCGCGTACCCCTGGTCCCCTGGCCCGCGCAGCCGCCCCGACGCTTCGCGCAGCACGATGCGTTCCCCGGGGCGGAGCGCTGCAACGCCTGCGCCCCGTGCCTCGCCGCAGGGCGTGCGCAGTCGCTGGAAGATGAGCCGGCCTTCGAGTCCGTACCCCCCCTCCGCCTTCACCGTACCCCGCTGAGTCTGTCCGCCTGCCCGTCAGGTCCCACGGGGCCGGATCCGCCGGCTTCGTGCGGGCGCGGCGCCCCGTCCCGCCCGCGGCCGACGCCGGCGCGATCGACTGGGACGCCCTGTGCGCCCTCCCCTCTCTTCCTCTTCCCTTCTCCCTGCCCTCACCGAGCCTCCTCTCTCGTCGCGGGGTACAGGCGTACCTCGGCTGCTGCGAGGCCGCGATGCGTCATCGCGTCACGACGAGCCCATGCCTCCCGAGCCGCAGAGAAAGCGGAGCGGGGAGGGGCGTTTGCCGCAGGAGCCGCGGCGCCCGCCGCAGGAGCGGGGGCGGGGCCGGGGCCGGCGGCCGGGGCCCCGGCGTGGCCTTAGCCGCGGGACCGCCGGCGCGGCGCGGGTGCGGGGCGGTGGACGCGGCGTACCGCAGCCGCCGCGGGGGCCGAAGAGATGGCGTACCCGCACGGGCCTCTCCGAGCGGGGCGTACCCCTCGAGCCCTCCCCAAAGCCAGCCGCCCCCTCAGGCCCGCCCCGAGTCCGGCGGGGCGCCCGCGGTACCCCCCTTTTCTCCCCTTACACCCCCTCGTTCCCTACCTTACCCCCCGAACAGCGAACACTCGTACCGAAGAGAATGGCGTACCCTCCCCACGCCCCGCGGCCCGCGCCGGCCCGCACGCGCGCCTCCCGGACCGGCCTTTCCGAGGGGGGCGTACCCCTCGAGCCCTCCCCGACGCCCTTGCCCCCCGCCGCGCTTGCCGCCCCGGCTCCCGCCTCGCCCCCCGCCCCCTCCGGGGCTTGGGCGCGACACCTCGTACCCCCCTGCACTCAGGCCCGCCCCCGAGCCCGGCGGGGCGCCCCGCGGTACCCCCTCATTTCTCCCCGCGCACCCCCTCAAACTTGTTGCCTACCTTACCCACCGAACCGCGAACCCAGAACGGAGTGGCGGCGCAAGAGCGAACCCAGCAGCGGCGAGGCCCCCACGGGTGCTTCCCCTCGTACCCCACCCCCGCCCCTGCCCCCGCCCCGCCCTGCAAAGGTTCAGCTCACGACGGCCGGCAGGCCGGGGGGCGCCTGGCGCCGAGCTATGGCGGGACGAGGGCGCGGCACCGCCGCTGGAGCCGCCTTTGGAGCCCGCGGCCGAAGCGGTCCTCTTGGGAGGCGGCCGGTCGCGGCCTGGCTGGCCCCAGCGCGCCCGCCTCGCCCCCCCGCTTCGCCCCCGAGGAGGCGGAGGCGGTCCCCCCGGAGGCCGCTGTACCCCTGGAGGAGGAGGAAGAGGCTCCGGTACCCCCGCGGTCGGAGGCGGAGGCGGAGGGGGTACCCCCGGGGTTCGGGGGGCCGGACACGGAGGAGGGGGCGGGGCGGGGGCCGCCCTTGCCCCCCGCGGCCCAACCCTTCCCGCCCGCGGCCCTAACCCTCCCGCCCCCGCCCCCCGCCCCCCCCTCCCCCCCGGACCCTGGACGTCCTCCAGCCGCCCTTCCGCCTACCCCCGCCGTATACGTACGCGGTACCCCTGCCTCAGCGGCTGCACCCGTACCCCTGGCACCCGTACGGGCCCGGCTCCGTACCCGTGGTGCTGGCCCCCGCGGCCCGCGGCGTCGCCCCTCTGGCGCCTTTCCGCCTCTTACCCCTCCTGACGCTCGCTCTTATTTGCATCTTTATTTATGTTGATGCTTCTTTTTGGATTCTGGATAGATGCCGATATTGATCGATAGATATCTGGATTAAAGCAAGGGAGCAAGCAACTGTATACTGCATTTTTTTTATTGCAGGAATACAAAGGATCTTCAGGAAGAACTAATGCAGGAGATCTGCCAGGCTGTAGCTAGTTCCATGCACAACCTACAGCTACGAATACAATTCTCACAGAGCCTCAATTTTATTTTCGCAGGCGGCCCTTATTTTGCAGTCGACGTCGACGGTACCGGTCTAGCCTAGTGAGATGCCGCGAACATGCGGCTGCGGGCGCAGTCACTGGGCGTCGACGTCGACGTAGTAGAGCTCCTTGATCATGTCGGCGGTGGACGCCACGCGCAGCGGCGCCGGGTCGCCCTCCTCCCAGCTCAGCACCTTTTTGAACGGGCTCTGCGCGGAGGAACCGGCGTGATCAGCTGCAGCTGCAGCGTGGGCTGCAAAAACCAAATTCAGAGGCGTGCGCGGCGAACGGCAGCCGGGTTGATCCGCGTGGGCGGCTAAGTTAAAATCTAACTATATATAACTTCGGAATCAATCCGCGCGGCCGGGAAACAACGACTAAGGGGTGTCAAGGCGGCAGTTCTACCAATAGGCCATCTCGCGAGAGGCTAGTGATTCCCCGAATCATCCCGGGTCCTCACACTGCACGCAACACATGCCATGATATTCGTAGTTAGGCTTTAGGCAAATGGAATCGAACCTCCGTTGTCTTAACCTTTTCAATGCACTTGGTGTCGAGCAGTTTTGCGCCGTCTGGCAACGTCGGGACGCGGCCGTGGGGCATGATGGCTACCTATGATGGCTACCTAAATTCTTCACGGCGTCGGCGGACGCATGAGATCTGGCATTAATGCTGGCAATCTATATCCGTCTAGACGTCGACGCTTGAAGCACTTGCAGATCTAGATGTACGTAAACGTATACATTATAATTCATATAAGGCGCTAGTTAACGTTCAACTTGAGCTTAAAGCTTAAGCTTCGCGTGAGCTTACCGTATCGACTCGCGCCTGTTTCGTGCGCGTGTCACCTGCAGCTGAGAAACTCGCGCTCGACGGCTTCTGAGAAGGGGCGCCGGCCCGCTTCCCCGTGGCCGCGCTCGGACCCTGCGGGATGGACCCGGTCGACGTCTTGCAGTTGAAAATGCACACGAGAAATTAAATTGAAGAGGGACCTTTCCCCAGTCAGAGTCGCCGTCGCCGTCCGAGCTTTCGGGCTCTGCGCCACCGTCGCCGTCATCCGAATCTTGCGCGATGACGTTCGCGTGCCCGGAGCTTGCGGCCCCTTGCGGCTGCAGAACCTGCGTCGCGACCGCGAGTTTTGCGCCGCGATCACATCGTTAGAGCTGCAAGAGGCTTGCGCGACGCACCGGAGTCCCGCGGCCGCGACCGGGACCGAGGGCAGCCGCGGGAGTGCGATCGCGAGCGGGGCCGTCGCGATCGCGATCGGGATCGTTCTGCGGCCGCGCGAGCCGGCGCCACGGATTAAGCGCTCGAGCTCCGTGGACGCGCGCGCGCGCGCGTCGACGTGGACGTCGACGTCGCTGCATATGCATGCGCGCGCGGAAGAGCTCGAGCGGGCGGGTCGAACCTGGTCGACCCGAGGACCCTTAAGCTTGAGCTTCTTGTCCGCGGACGACGCCATTTTCCTGCGCGAGAAGACAGCGCACAATCAACCCTCTTTCGCGGACAGGATCGCGCAGGCTCTGAGGATCCGCGGTCACGCCGCGCGCCCGCTCGCGATCGCGGAACACACGACTCCGGGGGCTGTTCAACGGTTGCGAAGCGCTCTCTCTCCTCGGGCGCGCGTCTAAAATTTAGCGCTGGCCTAAATTGGCCCTGGATGCGCGCGCGCGCGCGCGCGCGCGTGTGCGCGGTCTTATAGAGGCGCCGGCGCGACGTCCGACGGGGGCGCGAGGCGGCGGACCGCGCGGCGCCCTTCTATTATGCACATGTCTGAGAACGCTCTAGATGTCGATCTTCATACCGTAAGCGTGGTTGACTTGACGTCGAGGAGCCGCCGCGGTGCGGCGCCGGCGCGCGGTGACGAGTGAGCGATCGCGAGGCGCGACCCCGTTTTATAATTATAATTATCGCCCCTCGTTCATCGCTGTTTCCTCGAGCTCTCTATAACATCCCCTCTAGACGGACTCGAGTTTTCGCGGTACGCGGTCCTAGCTTAACGTGTTAATTATAGACCTCGAGCTCGCGCGCGAGCGCTCCAAACTGTAATTAGGCCTCTTGAGCTCGATCCGCAAGATCGAAATTAAGCTCTAGAGAGCTCTGGCCATTGCTAGGGGGGATAATAATCGGTGCGCCTCCGCTCGCCGATAGTGCGAAGAACCGCGCCTGGAAGACACGAACGCGTGCGCGCCAGGCGCCGGCCAACAAACGCGCGCGCACGATTGCTCTAATTTTCGCCCGAGTGCAGACATTCGGGAAGCCGCGATATGGCGTCGATGGCGTCGATGCGCATGGCGGGGAGCCTACATTCCAACGGGGATGATCAGGTTGGACGCGCTCGCGGCCTAATGCGCATGCGCGCGGCGCCGGCAATGACGCGGTGATTCCTCGGGCTCGCGCGTGGCGCGGCCGCAGAACGAGCTCGAGCTCGGTCCCGACAACGCAGTGCGCAGCGCGAGCCTTCAGCTTTACATTCATGGCGCTCTAATTACAGAATCTGCAGCCGCATGCGCAAGCGGGCGCGCGCGCAGCACCGGTCGCGCCGGACGACATCGCGCACGACTCGGACGGCGCAAGTGGCGCGGAGAGCTCTGTCGACGATGGCGACTCCGACTGGGAAAAGGTGCGCCGCGACAACGTTAACGGATATCGATCCCAAGCTCAGCAAGGATCGCAATTGCGCTAATTATATTCTTTATAGTTTATAATTATGTAATCAGCTCTTCTCGCAGGGTCCAAGCGGGGCCACGGGAAAGAGGGCGAGGGCGCGGCCTCGGGCTCGGAAGCATTCGAAGCCTTCCACTGGTACTGCACATACAGCTGCTGCTGCAGCTGCGGGAGCTCGGGACCCTTCGAACAAGGCGCCCAAGAAGGAGGCCCGAGTCCAGAAGGTGATCCTGGGCGGCTGGGACCACTCGGCAGCGAATATAAATATTATTAATATTGATATTGGCGCTGCGCGTTCATGTACGTATGCGCGCACAGAGAATGCTCGTCCGCGGCTTCCCGAACGATGGCAAGAATCCGGAGACCAAGAAGCCACTCGAGAAGTACATTGGAAAATTCGAGTCGCAGGAGGTGGGCTTAGAATTATAAGCTTCAGGTCTAATTATCACATCTCATGTCCCGTGTTCAGGAGGCGGAGCACGCCGAAGCCTGCTACCTTCTCGCCGGTGTAGGAAACGAGAATTTCTTGGCTGCCTGCAACAAATGGGGGTCGCGGCAATTCAAGAGCAAGTTCGGGAACGCGAGGGCGCTGGCCGGTGAGCGCTCACGGATCGAAAAGCTTGCACGGTATTAAAACATTGTTGTTTCCGCAAAAGCTTAAGTGGACGTCGCATTGATACACCACGGCACTTGTTTTACACAATATATATTAACTTTACAATGGCGCCGGCGCCGCTCGCAGAGCTGATGCGGGAGCCGTGGTACTCCAAGATCTTCGCGGGCGGGAGCTGCGCGGGCCGCATCCCACGGGACCGCCTCGGCGGGGGCGGGCCCGGGGGCGGCTGGACCCAGGCGGACGAGGCGCTCTTCAACGAGTCGTGGGGCGCCCTGCACGAGCAGCTCCTCCCGATCCTCCGCGACCAGTTCGCTGGCAAGCTCGAGGTCCGATTCGAATTCATCGGCCAACGTCCTTGCTTTTGCCTCTTTAAGTACCAGTGCTGCGCTCTTCGAATTCGGAATTGTTTGATAACTTTTCGCGCAGGGGCACGACAAGGTCAGTTCGAATTCCGGAGTCGAGCCGGAGAACGAGGTTCGAGCTGCAGATATCGCTCCTCCTCTCACAGTGCAATCATAAGCACTTTCGAATTCGAATTCGTCCTGCAGGTTCGCAGCGGCGGTGAAGACGTCGACGTCGACGTCGACGGCCGGGAGCGCCGGGCCCCCGCGGATCCGGATTCGGAGGCGCCGGCGCCGGCGCCGGCGGTTGCGGTCGCGATCGCGGGAGGCGAGGCGCTGGCGATGGGCGCCGGCTCCGGCTCTAGCGCCGGGGCGCCGGCCTCGGGCTCGGGCCGCGGCCGCGACATCGACCATGGCCAGCAGCCCTCCAGCCCCACCTTCAACGTGCATGGGGCCCGGAGCCGGCCGCGGCATGCAGTGCGCCCATGCCACTGCCCCTCCTCGTTCTTTCTTTCTGAGCAATTCCAGTTTTCCGGTTTTCTAATCGCGACGTCCCTGTTTTTATTGCGATCCAGGAACCCGCGAGCTCAGGCCCCGGGCCGACGGTGCCGTCTCGCAGCGGCCAGCCGCAGGCCCCCTCGTCATCATCGGGCCGTCTGCGCGCGGCGACGGTCGCGGGCGAAAAGCGCCCCGCCCCGGCCACGCAGGACCCGTCTGCGTCTGCGCCTGCCGATCGCCATTCCAAGCGGGCGGGCACATGTGAGCCGCGGGCGGAGCCAGAGCCGGCTGCATCTAAGTCTCCGGCAGCCGTTGCCGCGGGCTCGGGGCCCGCGGGCGCGGGCGTCAGCTCGAGCTCACGAGCGGCCGGCGCCGCACCGGCGCCGGCGTCGACTGCAGCTGGGCCTTCGGTGGGGGACAAAATCAAGCTGGCGAGCACAGTGACCGACAACAAGACTAACATCACGCTGACCTTCGTGGGGCTCGCCAAGTGGCCCCCGCCGCCCAGCGGCGGGCCCCCACCCCCAGAAGACGTGATCGAGCTGGTGAGCCTTCGTGATCATGGTCTTCAATGACGGTTCTCTAATTATATAACGTTGTATAAATCTAGAAATTGTAAATTGCCCCGCGATCGAACTCGAACCTCGCAAGCGCATTCAATTTGATCTTTAAATGTTTGCTGAGTTAACGTTTCGAGCCCGCAGGTGCTGCAGCCGAGCACGACGATGGGGGACGTCCTCCGCCAGGCCAGCGATGCCCTCGGCGACCCCGCGGTGCCCCCGGTCGTGATCGCGGCCTCCCTTGTTTTCGAGTCGCTTCGAATTTCTTGCTCGCCATATATATCCATTGTCAAGAAGTCTTAAAATGCTTCGATTTTACGTTTTCCGCGCGCGCTAATCATGTTCACGCCAGCTACCCCTAGGTGCCCCTAGGCCAGCGACGCCCTCGGCGACCCCGCGGTGATTGAAGTCTTGGATGCGGCCCGCCTTTTCTTCGAATCGCTCCGAGTTTCTTGCTCGCTATAGCTATTGCCAAGACTTAAATTTCATTATCTAGCTCTTGATCTCTTAGAATCTCCACCCGCGCTGATCATGATCACGCCAGCGACCCTTAGATACCTCCGTGCGCAGTACACGTATCCGACGATCTTAATTTCAGAGTTTTGATGCAGCCTGTATTTTAGCAACCCGCGCTGCAGCTGCAGCTGATCACGACGGTTGCGCCGCGCAGCACCCCTTCACGAAAGTCCTAAGCTGGGAGGAGGGCGACCCGGCGCCGCGGCGCGTGGCGTCCGCCGCGGCCATGATCAAGGACCTCTACTATGTGCAATGACTTCGCATGCATATATGGATCCGGATCCGGAGCTATTCACAATCGCGCCATGGGCCATGGAATATTCGTATTGTATATCAGAAACATAAGCCCCTTAGCAAATGTAAATAAAGTACGATTGTGATCATGATCATAAGCTTGAGCGCGGCTGGAATCAGCTTAAATTCGCTGGTCACGTTCGCGGATTTCTTAAGCTTCACCCTCCGGGGCCCGGGCCCCCCTCGAGCTCTGTCGCGTTCCAATTGGCGAGGCAAGAGCCGCTGAGCCCCGGATTCCGGACATGCGCCTTCCGCAAACTATTTCAGTTTTGGTGAATTACCGGCCGCACACACTATATATACTAGGGGCCCGGCCGCGATTCTCGCGCCGGGGGTG
The DNA here is from genome assembly GCA_004431415.1 of Cyanophora paradoxa. Classification (NCBI taxonomy): domain Eukaryota; class Glaucocystophyceae; order Cyanophorales; family Cyanophoraceae; genus Cyanophora; species Cyanophora paradoxa. Next base: position 45,672 of record QPMI01000479.1, on the reverse strand, counting down.
CAAGGGGGGAACCGGGATCTAATGAAACAGTCGTAGTGGCACGCACATGCACGGGGCAGATCTAGATCGACCCCAGCCCGGCGCGCGCGGCAGGTTGAAGTGTAAAGATAGACACAGAGTATATATGATTGAAAAAAATAGAAAAGGCACATTAAGCAGACGCTGCGATCAAACCGAATAAAGAAAAGCCTTAATGAAAGGCCAGATTCAGCGCACTGTATAAGAAAGATTGTTCTGGAGCAAAAAACGCTGCGCATCAACTGTGTTCGCGCGGCCTACCGCTAACCCTGAACAGCTGGCTAAAAGATGATGGTGCTGTCTGCACAGGGCTCGCCGTAAACATAGGCGATCCAGGCCTTCTGGAGGGGGTCGGGGCGGAAGTCGGCCATGGGGGTGAGCGGCAGCCAGCGGCGCCGGTCCTGAAGAGAGCCGTCCTGCGAGAGCATGGTGAGGCGGCCCGCCGCCTCGAGCGCCCGCAGAGCCACGCGGCTGGCGCGCTGCTCGCTCCCGCCGCGCATCTGGTAGACAAGGTCTTGAATTTCGATATCCGCGAGGCCGGCGTCACGGAGGCGCTTGAGGACTCCCATGTGGAGGTCCTCGATCGCAGGCCTAGGCCTGCGGTAGCAATCATGAACAGAGGTCAGCTATGGGCGGTCCACTTGAATGAATCTTCGCGCACCAACAGAGCGCTGACGACAGTAAGAAGAAAGAGCGCTGAAGACAGAGAGTGGAAGAAAGAAGATAGACAGAAAAGACAGGAATCCCGCAAGCATGCCTGAAGTGCACGACTAAAAGCCGAGATCCCTGGAACTTAAAATAGAGGCCCATTCATTATTTTCCCGAGCTCAGCCCTGAATGACCCGCGCTTGCGATAATTGCAGCAGCTCGAAGATAGATTCTGCAGCTGCGATTTCGTGCACACAGACAGCACATGCGCGAATTATTTACATCGGAACACGTGCGTGAGCGTATTGAAGAGGAAGGGTTCAGTCTCGCTCGCCGCGGATCCGGCGGGCGAACTGAATGTCCTTTGCTTGCAGCGTGACGCTGCGAGAATGCGCAGTTCAGATCAGACGGCGGGCGACGAGACGCAACACAAAGAAAATCCACCGCTTGGCGTGGATGGCGAAATGCCGCCCGTGCACTCCTCACAGCTGACCTACTCAGTCGCTCCTCAGCACTTGCCCCGTCGGACTTGCCCCGCCCCCCAGCCTACATTCAGGTCGACAATGCTGCGCTCCGCAGATACCGTGAATATATTGCCCTCAGCCTCTGCTACGGGTCCGTCACCCTCGACTCTATATGCTGTGGCCCTGCCCTCCCGGCCCTCAGACCCCCACCGACCTTCCCGGGGCGCCCCCGACCGCCACGCCGCCCCCCGGTCTCCACTGGCGGCACCCTGCCTACCCTCGCTATAGACTCCCCACCACCCTCCCCCGACCGCCCAGCCCTCCCGCGCTCCCCAACTGTGCTTGAGTCTACCCCGCCTCGCCCTGCAGGGCCGCCACCCCCTCCCTCCCGGTGCTCGCTACGCCCAAGAACTCGCCTCTCAGCTCGCTGACCTGGCCCGCAACGAAGCTTTCGCAACAGCACGCCGTCTCTTCCGGCCGTCCACGTGACCCACTCGAGGCGGCGACCATCCTAGCTGAAGCCGCTCACCGCGACGCCGCCCAGCCGCCACCACGGTCCGCCAAAACATCTAAAACGGCCGCAAAGAAAGAGGCGGCCCGGACCCCGGCCAAGAACCGTATCCCGAACCCAGCCTACACTCCTGACAACTGCCACAATGACGCCGTTGACAAGCTTGCCAAAACGGCCTCAGACGCCCCCCTCTCAGCCCTTCTCTTCATTCCCCACAGTTTCAAATGCTTCCTCATCCGCGTCGGCCTCCCGCCCCCGTCCTCCCAAGGCCCAGTTCCAGGAGCCGAGCCCTACAGAGGCAGACTCCATGCATACCGCGTTGAGGGGGACCCCCGCTCTCACTTCCTAGCCGAAGCCTCCCTCTCCAATACCTCGACTGGCGCCAGCTTCGCAACGCTGGGCCGTCCTCAGCAATCCTCACGTTACCCTCGCCCCAGCCCTCTCCCTCGTGTCCGACAAGCCACCGGACCGCCGTACCCCACAGGCGATCACCTCCGCAAAGTCAGATTCCAGTGCATTCTTGGAGGCCTCCCTCCCTCACCATCCGCCTCCTCCACGACCCCGACCTATACGGCCCTCTCTTTCCTGACGGTATCGCCCACTGCCCCTTCTGTCACCTCCCCCCACCCCTGCCCCAGTCCCGAGGACCCTACTTCCCACCCCACCCTCCCCGCCCCTGCCACGTGCACCCCCCGGGCTCCCCCCGCCCTCTTCCCCACCGAGGGCCGCAGACCCCAGACAGCCCGACCCTACAACCCACCCCCGAAGACTTCATTCACATATTTACTTGCCCGCCGCTCGCCTCCTCCTCCAAGCTCTCCAGGACGCACTCGTGACCTTCCTCCGCACCCGGGTTCTCCGCCACTCGCCCAAACCTTAGGACACGACGACACTATTTTTCAACTCTTTCCCTTCCTCCGCCTCGTCTCCCCTGACCCGCCTCTCCCCTCCACTCCGCCCTCCTCTCCCCACCGAAAATCCGGCCCTTGTCCGCCCCCAGGTCTCACCGATACCCTATGGACAAAGCTTAGCCCGGCCTTGGCTGACATACTCCCCTTCCCGCTCCTGCCCTCCTGCGCCTCGGTACCCGGCAGGATTGCCCGCCTCTGCGCAGCCCTGGGCATCAACAAGACCACCACAATGTCAATCCAAAAAGATTTAGCGCTACTCCTCGACCAACACCTCCGTGCGATCTGGAGGACCGCTGCGCCCGCAACCACGCCTGGGAGCTCCGACAGGGCATCACTGACAGAACCAAACGTCGATACCGCAAACATGCCGACACCAAACCCTCCCGCTCGCCGCCAGTACAGCCGCCTAGTCCCCCCTCCCCCCCCGCCCCCCCCGCCCCTCCCTCCATGATACCATCTCCATTACTGACTTCTGCTGCGGATTGGACTCGGAAAGCCAACCATGGGTTCTCCTGGAAAATTTCCGCCAGGCAATTGCACGACTCCCTGCCCCCTCCTCGCCCAGACCGCCCCCTCCCCCAGGCCCCCCTCCCCCAGCCGCCCAATGCCGGCACCGTAGCCATGACATCTGACTTCTCTTGCACCTGTGGCACCCGATTTGCCTCCGCAGCTGCCCTCCAGGCCCACTCCGACGCCAGACGGGGAAAGTGCCCCGCTCGCCCGGAGACCACCTCATACTCTAGCCCTGCCTCCCAACCGGCTGCACCCCCAACGCAGCCTTCCCACAAGAACCCCAACAATGGCACCCTGCCCGCTTTGCCCGCGGGCCCTACGTCCGCTACTCAACCTTCCAAGCGCCCCGCCCCAACGCCCCCCCTGGCCCCTCCCTCGAAACGAACTCGCCCGTCGCCTGCCTCACGCAAACGGACAACCGATACTCCCCCGCCCCGGCACCAAACGCCCGTGCCCCATGACCCCTCCCCTTCCCGCCTCTGCACCCGCCCCACCCGTACCTACGGCGAAAAGACAGGCAGCCGGTCGCAAGACCCCCAAGCGCGGGACCAAGAAAGCGCGAACGGTGTCGATACCCGCTGGACAACCCACAATCACGTCCCTCTTCGCACCTGGAGTGTACAAACCACTAACGACGCCTCAAGTAGCCGACTCTCCCCCCCCCTCCTCGCTTCAGCCGGCCCCCCGACCGGGACCCCACACGATGCCGCCCCGCCGCCCCTACGGTCCCTCCCCAGCCCCAACCGACTCACAAGTGTCGAACCCTCGTTGACTCCGGCCACCCTATGGCTTCGGCCCCCCACCGGCTTCGGCCTTCCCCTCGGCTTCGGCCATCCATCGGCTTCGGCCCCCCCCCCGGCTTCGGCCACCCATCGGCCTCGGCCACCCCCTGGCCTCGGCCCCCCCTCTAACCCGGTCGACCCCTCCGACCCTCGCGGCCCGCCTCGTCCCCGCACTCCCAGCTCTCTGCGCCGCCTGCCAATGCCCACGCTCACTCCACACTGCTGTCCCGGCACCCCTCCCTGCCTTGCCCCGCATCCGCTGCCCGCCCCAAGCTGCTGCCTCCGCCCACTCCCTCTCCTTCCTCATATCTTCCTCCTACCACCTTCTTCACCTCGACAAGACGGGACACCGATTAATCGGGGTCCTGGGGCGCAGGTGAGGAGGAGGGAGGAGGCAGAGTGAGGAGGAGGAGGGGTGGCGGAGCGGCGGCAAGGGAGGGCGGCGGACTGCGAGACATTTCACTTCCAGGGCTCATGAGGGATGGAGGAGTTGATCAAGGGGTGGGCGCGCGGGTCTGGTTACGGCTATCACCGAAAACCATGGCTCCCCCACTCAGGCGAACCTCCCATATTGAGCGACCCATGGCCGGCACCTCGCTAGCATCTTCGGCTAGATAGATGACCGGTCGGAAGGGCGCGTCACGTAGAACATTGATACATGTGCCGTGGTGTATCAATGCGACGTCCACTTTTGCAAAAAAAAAGAAATGCCGCCCGTGCACGACGATGAGAGAGTGCAGCTGCAGTGCGACGGCAGGAAATCTCGCCCGATCGCGAGGACAAGGTCCAATGCAGCTGTCCGTCCCATCTCGTCTGAAATTCGCCAAGGGAAGGTCTTTCCCTGATCATGAGCTACTGCTGAATAAGGGAACTGCCGGCTGTTGCGAACACTGCTGAAGCTTAAGCTGCAGTGCAGCCAGCTGGCCTGTTAGCTGGATCCGTAACGACCGGAAAGCGGCGTGCAGCGGCGCGTCCGGAGGCAATGCCCAGGCCGGGTGACAGGCGGCGGCCGCGGGGGCGCACGCACGTGCACGCGGCGCAACACAGGGCGCACGCGGGGTGCCGAATGAGCGGACAAGCGCCACTGCGGCCACGTCGTGCGCAGCACACTAGCTAGTCTGCTGTCCGGGTGCCGATCGCGATCGCAACAAGAGCGCCGAGCGCCCGGCCCGGCCGGCGTGCTCGGCCGGCACACGCGGTTCTGCAATATAAGCTCGATATAAGCTCGATATAAGCGCAGCAAGAGAGTACGGTCTAGATCTGGCCCGCCGGGCGTGCTCGGCTGCGATCAGCGCTAGCTGCAGCGGCGCAGGCAGCAACGCAAGCAGTTTCCAGGCGGAAATCTAGAGGAGACGTTGACAGGTAGTCTGAGGTAGAGAGAAGAGGTTCCATTCAGAACCGCGCAACGAAGAGCAAGCTTAAGGCGTACGCGACGCACTGCGAGGAAGCCGAAATCTAGAGGAGACAGCTAGGGAGAACTGGTTCCATGCAGAACCGCGCAAGGAATTCGAAGACCGGAGTTAGAGAGAAGGTAGTTTTCCCCTCGAAAACCACTTTTTCCCCTCGAATTCGACGCTCGAAAGTCGAAGGCTGACCGGTCCACCGAGCCAATAGGATCGCGAATAAAGCATCATTTTTTTCTGGTGTTGCATACTGGACCTCGAAAACGGCCTCATAGAAAAATTTTGGCTGAAGCGAGGGAACGGGAAGCCAGGGGGGGAAGACCTTCGGTCTTCTTTCCCCCCTTGCAATATAGCGCCGCGCAACTGCACGCCCAACATTGAATAATGATATATATTAGCTGATCATGAACAATAATACTCGATATCACGACTAGGCATGTGTGACTGTAGCCAGCTGCAGCGATAGGCCTAGGCTACGTTCTGACGTCAGGCTACATTCATTACCTAAAGCTAGCTAGAAATTAAAGATTATTGTGAAATGCTAGTTCGGCCGGCCTTGCAAATTAAATTAAACGGCAGGCGCTCTATTAGAACTGGTCTTCCAAGCCGCCGGGGGCCCCGCCCTCGCCCTCAGGATCGCTACGGATCGCAGTCGCCCTGCTCCGGGGCGAGGCGGCGCTTGGGCCCGCCGCAGCCGTCAGCGCGGGGAGGTTGGAGAACGTGGGTGGGCCCGTCAGCCCCATATGCATCCGCGCCCCGAGCTCGGCGGTCAGGTACCGAGACCGCTGGAGAGGCGACGCGGCTCCGGCCAGCTGGCTCACGAAGGACACTGGGGATCCGGATGGCCTGGCGGCATGCGCGGCATGCGCAGCCGAGGCGGGTGCAGCCATATGGACTGAACGCTGCCGGGGAGGCGCGGCCTCCGATACCGATGGGGCTTTGGGAGCAGTTGCCGTCGGCTTCGGAGGCCCGTCGTGGGCGGTCAACGGGGCGGGGAAGGGCGGCTTGAAGGATAGCGATCGCGAGGAGGCAGTCGATGAGGGCACTGGAGAGGGCGATTTCGCCCGTTGCTTTGGTGCAGATCCCTGTTTGTCGCGATCGCGGGAGGATGGGGACGGAAGATCTCGAGAGGGTTCGGCGGGGGTGGGCGCGGCAAGCGCAGACTTCCGCTCGCGATTGGGCGAGAGAGGTCCCAAGAGGGACAGAGATGCCCGCCTGACGGCCGTTGCCGGTGCGGGGGCTGATGGAGCTGGCGGTGGCTCATGATCAGGGCTAGCACTTTTCCGTGGATGCTGCCGCGCCGACGCGGAGCTCAACGCAGGGGGCAATTTCGGGGAATCCGAGGCCTTCCGATCGCCCTTGGGCGCGACCTCCTGCAGCTGCGCGTCGTCCTCCGGGTCTAAGATGATCGGCCTCTTGCGCTGCGGCGGCCCCGGCATCAGCTCCATAAAGATCGCGGTGCAATCGCAACGCCGTTACATTGAAAGGTCCGCTCACCCAGACGAGCGCTCGGACTGCGAGGAAGGCGGCGAGGGCCTGCCCCCCGGCGCCAAAGGCGGCCGAGGCGAGCGACATGATGTTGGCGATGGTGTCCAGCACCGTCGAGCGGACCTTCCTATCGACTAGGAGGTAGACCTGCGCGCGCGACCCGTCAGGGTCGACTGCGCCACGAATTGCTGCAGGAGTTCATGATTGGAATCTTACGGCTTGCCTGAGAGACACGGAAGTTGACGCCAAACGAGACCATCTCATCAGGGCACTCGGACATGGCCCGCTCCGGCTGGCACAGCGCCTGCGCGGCGAAATTAAAGCCGCACGACTTCAGCTCACATATAAATAGCCTCGACGGATGGCGGCTGGCGGCGTCGGCCGCGGCCGGACGCCGGGCGCACGAAGTCGGTGAGGGTGCGCTGGCCCGCCTCCGTGTCCGAGGAGGAGACGGCGGCAAAGTAGCGCGCGGAGCCGTCCTCCTCCGACATGAAGTGCATCGGCGTCTGCGGCGACGAGAGGGCGCGACGCAGGTCAATATATATTTAATCGGATATATTATTAGCTTAAGCTGATATATTCTCTTCTCTGCCTAGGTTCGCATTCTCTGATATTAGCTTAAGCCTCAAGAATTGCATACGAGATCGACGGGGACGACGAGAGGTCGCGAGCCGCGGAACACAGCGTCGTCGGCCGACGGCGTGACCATGCCGTTCACTGTAATGTACTCGGGAATCTGCCCCGGATCGCGGCATCGGTTCGCAGGCCCGATGAAAGGGCAATGCTTGATTTAATTTAAATTGAAGTAAGCACCTTCATGGCGTAGCTAATGGAGACGGCCATAGCGAGACGGTACGTGAGGTACAGCCGCAGGTACGCGCCGTCATCAGCCGTGATGCGGCAGTTCGTGCAGCTCCACGCGACGCTGCATACGCGAAATCAGACGCGGCGATCGAAGGGGAAACGCGGGCACGCACGTGCAGACGCGGCTCGCGGCGCTCGTCTTGTTCACTTTGATGGCCTGCGGGCGCACGCGTTCGAATTTGGCGAGCTCGAGGTCAGCAAAGTCTGGCTTGTCGTCGACGTCATCGAAGTAGATATCTGACAGACCTGCTGTCCGCCGAATCCGGAGCTGTTGAAATTCGCGTCGTTCTCGTCGCAGTCGCCGGAGTAGCCGCGGAAGGTGGCGGCGACGGCGAAGGTGCCCCGGATCGATGTCGCCGACGGCGATGTCCCGGGGTTCCTATGGCAGTTCAGGGTATTCGATGGTACCGATAGTTTCATTTGAAGAATGTAATTTGATGTCTAGACTATCAGAACGCACAGACTCTGGACGATGTTGTAGTTTGCGACGCCGGCTTGTACCACGACGAACATAACTGGCCGAGGGCGCGCTTGTAAACGGCGCGGAGGTCGCAAAGGAAACCTGCTCACCTGCAACGGCCACGCCAGCGACTCCGACGATCGTGAAATACGCTCCCGGCACAGAGCGGCCCTTCAGCGGGTCCGGTTTCGGGGCGTCCTCCTCCGTGTGGTCGACGTCGACGTCGTTGGCAGACGGTTCCGGTGCCTTCGGAGGCTCCGGCTCTGCTCGTCGACCCGCATCAGACCACGCATTGACGTAAGCTGGACAGCGACAGCCGAGCGGGGCGCGCCTCGGTAGAACAGGTGCAGGCGCTTGATGCGCCGGACGCGGGCCAGGCGGGCGGCCGGCGAGGAGTCGGGGGCGAGGCGGAGGTACGCGAAGATGCAGAGGCCGACGAGGAGCGCCACGCCGGCGACGCCGGCGAGGATGAAGAGGAACATCCGGTTCACGCGCTGCAGCGCCTCGTCCTCGTTCACGACGGTCGACTGCGTGACGGTCACGTTGTTCTGACCGAACACGAGGTCCTGGCTCGTCAGCGGCCCGGCCTTGCCGGCGCTCGAGCTCGCCAGGTGCCGCCTGCTCTTTGAGCTCGCGGCAGGCGCCTCGCCCAGCAGCCAGCGGCGGAAGGTCGTGGCCGCAGCGTTTTCCGGCGCCGCTATCTCCTCCAACGTGCTGCTGCTCCTCAACGCGAGATCGATCGGCTCCGAGGCAGCTGCCCCCAGAAACGTAAGATAGGCTCCTCCTCGCCACGCCAGACTCGTCGAGACGCGCACCGACTGGGCAGAGCTTGCCGGCGGGGCACGGCTCGCACGCGAAGCTGCCGAACGCCGACGCGTACGTTCCGAACGGACAGGGGGCGCACACCTGCGCGAAAAAAAGAAAACAGTTCGCAAGGGCGACGCCGGCTCGCAGGCGGGCGGACGCGGGCGGGCGCACGAGCATGGAAGCGTTGCGGAACGATCCGGGCGGGCAGTTCGTGCACTCGACGCCCGACTGGCTGACGGTGCCCGGGCGGCAGCCCGTGCAATTCTTCGCAGCGGCGCCTGACACGAAGTTTTTCGCGCACCTGCGTGCATTCGTCAGATCTACTCACGACCGAAGGACGAGGAAGAAAATAATTAAACCCGTGCGCGCACCGCAGACACTCGCCGCCAGACTCGTAAGTCCCCGCTTGGCAGGCAATGCAGGTTTCGCGCCCTGGGTCCGCGATGTGACCAGCCGGGCATGCCTGTGTGGTTTTGAGCCGGGGAACGGGAATCGGCAGTTCACAGAGCACAGCCGGAGCGCGCCTCGCACGACTCCATTCCCGGAGACGGAGCGATCTGATTTGCAGAACACGGGCGGCAGACCCGCCCTGCGTGGGGAACCCGACCCGGCCCGCAAACTGCGATCGAGAGCCTTGTCAGTTCAATGCAGACGTGCTGAAGATGCTGAAAACCACAAACCTACGCAATCAATCCTGTTGAAAGCGGGAGAAAATGTTAAGAGCAAGCGTCGGAAAGGAGAGATTAAAGGATTGTTTTGTTTGTTTGCTCGGCGCAGGACGCGCACCCGTCTTCTCTGGGAATAGACCCTGCCGGGCTGGTGTAGCGAATTTGAACATGAGCTTTGCGAGACGGGTTCCATCGAGTGTATGCGAGTTTCGCACCAGGCAGTGCACTCGATGGAGCCGTATTCTCTCGCATGGGTGCCCTGTGAGCTTGAGCTGTGAGAGAGCCCAGCAGGAGGGACATCGACCTGCGCGTCCACTAACCGGAGGGCACGAGAGGCAGCTCTGCATGGAGCCATTTCGAGACGTGCCGGGTGGGCAGAGCTGCGAGACTTTAGGACAGCCCGAGAAGTTCAGGACGCAATGCGAATACGCACTTGGCAGCTTCTGTAGTCGGGGGCACTGGTGTAGCCAGCCTCGCATGGTTTGCAGGCAAATGCTTGGCCCGCTTCGGAAGCGTACGTGTTGGGCCCGCACTGCAAACGGCACGCGAGTTACATCACAATCGAATGTTCAGTTCGATATTACAGCAACGACCCGCCTGCTCGCAAAAGGCGCTCCCGTTCCGCATGAACGTGCCAGGGTCGCACGGAATACAGCGCGTGCTACACAAAATAATCGTCAGCTCGCATAAATAAAATTCGAATTCGAACGAATGTCGCAAAAGCGTTGCGAAAAATGGCTTGCCTGTCGCTGGAAGCCGTGCTGCCGATCGGACACAGCTTGCAAGCCCCGTGGGCTTTTGCAGGCGCCCACGTGCCCTGCGCGTGTGCATTGCATCTCAGATATCCATTACAACTGCAGCGGTTACAGAACTGAATTCGAAGCAGACCGGTCTGCAGGAGAGGCAGAGATCTTGATCCTGAGGCTGAAAAGTGCCCGGCGTACAGTCGATGCAGCGCGTCCGGTCGCCGCTCGATATTGTCCCGTTGGGGCACTGATCGCACGAAGATGACTGCGCCACGGGCGCAACGGTCCCCTGCTCGGCGCCGGCGCCGGGGCGGGTCAGCAAAAGCAAACGTTGTCAGGAGCAGAGTGGGAAGCATCAACGAACACTGGGGCAGGACCAGCAGGACCCGTCGTCCTCGTACGTGCCACGCGGGCAGACGCTGCAGGCGGAAGTGATCAGGCGATGCTGAAGTTCACGCAACAAATATATGACGAACCGGCACTCCGTTCGATCGTCCGAAGACTGAGTCCCTCTTGGACTGACCGGCGCACTTTGTCAGAAAAATGAATTGCAACTAACGCCGGCGAAAGAGCGCGATGGCGCCGACCAAAGAGTGCAGCTCGTCGCCCCCGCTGCAGGCGTGTAGGTGCGGAAGGGGCACTGGAATATTAATGCGTGCCAGTGTCAGAGCTGGCACGGCGCAGAGCTTTAAAGGCTTGAAAACCATGCGCTCGCCAGAAGGCAGGATGTCATGTTCTGAGTTCGGAAGGTGCCTTGAGAGCACGGCTGGGATGAGACGCGCGACGATCAGCTGGGCGCGAGCGCCAGTGTCGACGAGGGCGCGCGCGTGTGCGGGCGCACGATACAGTTCTGCCGGTCTTGGCTTGCAACGTGACCAGCCGGACAAACAGTGCACCTGCCCCGATCGCGAGCCTTAACGGATACCGAGAATATCGGATATTATGCCGTGAGCGCACGTGGTCGCCCCCGTTTCTGGTGTCACGGCATTTGCGGGGCACTCGTAGCAATTCCGGTCCCGCTCGTAGAACCCCGCCTTTGAGATCGCGAATGAACGAATTGTAAATGTTGGGCAGCGTCAGAGCAGAAATTCAAGGCTCCACAAATGAGCATGGACCTTGCAAGGCTCGCAGCCCGTCCGGTCAGGCGTCGACACGTACCCCGCATCGCATGGGCTGCGAATGGATTCCTGTTACTATTGCAGGAGATCGGAGAAAACTGATCGGCAGTTTGGGATTGCACCGGCAGCGTTCAGCGCCTCCAGAGCTGTATGCACCGTTGGGGCAGAAGGCGCACTCGCCCATAGTGGCAGAGCGATAGAATCCTGTGAATGCGACGCGTTACATTTGTCAGTGGAAGCGCTGCAGCCACTGGCTAGCGTCTGGGTTCGGTCTGATCGGTGACCTGGCAAACAATAGTCGCAGCTCTCTTTGTTCGGGCTCGCCACGCTTCCAGCAGGGCTGAGAGCTCTTTTTCAGTTTGTGGGTTTGGAGCGCCGCTCCATGATAAAGGGATTAAAGCTGGGAAACAGACCACGGCTGACAGGAAGTTGCGGCGACGTCCGGATTGAAAGTGTTTCCTGCACACATATTAATATAAGATCAAAGATTCGAAAAAGGACCCAGGCGACGGGGCGATCCGGTAACCTCCGCAGGGCCGACACACACGGTTGCTCTCGTAGGCCCCCTTTCCGCATGGCATGCACTCGTCGCCTGTCGGATTCGGCACTGTGCCGGTGGCGCATACGATGTAGCTCGAGCTCGCTGCAGTGGCCCCATGAGAAAGGCATACAGGCACCGATAGATTATAGAGCCGCGCACCGGACTGCGCTATGGCGCCAAGAGGTACGGAGACGCAGTTGACCATGTCGGCGGATCGATAGGTGCCGCTCATGCACGCTGAATGAGAATCAGTAATAGTGCTAGTTCGCGCGCGATCGCACGAATGCAGGTCTTCAAGGTGAACGCACGAATGCAGGTTTGGCTGTCCGTAGAAGAAACATAGCCAGCTGCCAGATCAACGCCTTCAGCCGCAAGCAAAATGAATTTGTTACGGACGCACGCTGGCAAGCAGTGCAAGCGCTGCTTCCTGCAGTAGACGCTACGTAGTTGGTGGGACAGTACTCGCACGACTCAGCCCGCTGAAAAGTGCCTGCAAACGGATTTTAAAAACGACACATGTACAGCGCCGAGTGAAAGCTGCAATGTGTCAATCGTCACCTTTCGGGCACGGTTGGCAGACGCTCTTGCCAACGGCCGGAATGTAGCCCTGTGCACATGTGACTGTTGTCAACAGCGGGATTAAAGGTGCAATTTTCTCGAGACCGCACGTCTTGGCAGCGTTCAAACATGGAAGATGCCTGAAGAGCCACGCTCCGCTCTGGCACAGGCATGCAAGATGTCATGCTGAAAGAGCGGTAGGTTCCTGTACTTGAGGGGTTAGCGCTAACGTTGCAACTTCCCCGTCAAAAGGGGAAATGCTTAGGTTTAAAACGCGCCTGGACTGCAATCGATGCAGGTCTGTGAGTCCGTCGCAGCCACGGTGCCCTCCCGGCATGCTGTGCACTCCGTCGCGCCCGGAAACCCAGACACAAAATTCATCGGACACCTAAAGTGACGGGCACACGTTGTTTTCACAAAGCCGGCGCCACTAAAGATATTAAACGCACCGCTCGCACGTGCTTCCGGCGTCGTAGGATCCCGAGAGGCATTGTATGCACTGAGCGCGCGCCGTGTCCGGGACCGAGCCGGCGGGGCAGACGGTGAAGTTCGATGACTTCGGCAATGCCACCGCGCGGTTCGGTACGTTGACGCACGCCAAGTCCCCAGGTCCCCGGTACGTTCCTGCTCTCGCGATTAATTGCGTTTCAAGATCTACCAGCGAAGCCAAGCTTTTAGAATTTTCCAACCCAACGCACCAGAGGGACACGAAATGCAAGACTGCTGGTCGTCCGCGGGGACCGTGCCCACAGCGCAGGGCAAGCACTGGACGCTCGCACTTGCGGGAGAGTACATCAGCACGGGGCACCGCTCGCACGTGTCGCCCGTTTGATATGTGCCTTGATTCCAACCCCAAGCAAAGTGGCGTCAGTGCGCACATGCAAAGAAAAGTGCTGTGGCATGCTCACCCGCCTGGCACTGCACGCATTCACTCCGCGCGATGTTGGCAACCCACCCGGCGGAGCAGTTTGTGTACAAAGCAGAGCCCTGGAGCGCGACGGTCCGGTCGGGGACGGGCATGCAGCTCGACATGTTGCTTGAACGGTACGACCCTGCGCAAGCCTCGAATTCCGACCGATTTCGGATGGAAATGTGGGTCTACATTCGCAAACCTGTGCCACATTTCACGCAGGTCTGCGAGTCCGTCGCCGAGACAGACCCCTCCGGGCAGGGCGTGCACGCTGTGGAGGCTGGCAGGCTTGATACGTGATTCAAAGGACATCTGGACGTTGCGAGCAATCGAGCGGTCATCGCGCGGAGAAACAAAAACCGAAATTGAAAGTAAAGAGCGTCGCGAACCTTTCGCAGACGCCACCAGCATCGTACGTGCCTGGGCGGCACTCGTTGCATGTCTGTGCGATCGCGAAGACTCGCGATCAGAGCCAGCACAGCAAACTCAGAAGAAGCAAAATAGAGAGGCCGACATACCTGCGAATCCGAGGCCGCAACGGTACCATTCTTGCAGGGCGTGCACGCAGTCGCTCCCGCCGAACCGCTCACGGAATTGATGGGACACCTGGACGGTTCGAACGCCGTGACGCCATCAGTGTTATGTTGAAACTGCTCGCAAAAGTGCGGCGAATATCTATGTGCGCACCTCTCGCAACGCTCGCCTATCTGGAACATGCCTGAAAAGCGAAACGCGTCGGCCGGCCTCACGCTTATCCTTCTCAGAAACAATTCTCAAAAGTGCGCACCCGCGGCGCAAGGCAGACATTCCATCTTGGAAATGGAAGGTACAGAGCCGGGCTCGCACTCCGTGTAGTTCGCGCTACCGGCTAACGCCACGCTTCCAGACGGCACAGGGGTGCACAAGGCCATTGCTTCCGTCCGATAGCTGCCCACTCCGCAGGCGATACATGTCTATCCCCGTATGGTTTTGTCATGGATATATAAGCTCAAGCGGGCCGATCATTGGCAAGAGCTCTTAGTTCGGAGCCGCACCTGGAAATCTGACGTGCTGATATATCCAGGGGGGCACGGCTCGCAAGTCAAGGAGCGCGGCAGACTTGAGATGTAGTTCAGCGGACAACTGCTGAGAAGTTAACTCCCAACTTGGAGGATCTAGCAGCAAGATTTAGAGGGTCGTCACCGGTTGCAGGTCGTCGTGTTCGCAGAAAAGTACGTTCCAGGCGGGCAGTCGACGCAAGAGGTTTTCGATTCATCCGCGACGGAGCCGACGGGACAGGCGTCGCAACTTGCGGCGGCCATGGCAGGCGCGATAGAGTTGCCTCGGCAGCGCGCGCACACGTCGTCTACTAGGAAATATCCTGGCAAGCAGGGCCGACACTCGGAGTGGTCATCGACGCTAGCGTGGCCCCTGGAGATGGCATGGGATTAAATTCTGCACCTACAAATCGCGTGGAAACAGAATTCAGAAATTAAAACACGCGCACTTGGGGCAGGGTGTACACTCTCCGAAAGCGCCGGCTCTCGAGTAGGTGTTAATGGGACACAAACGGCATGCAGTATTGTTGGCAGGTTGGAAGTAGCCAACGGGGCTGCGCAGAGATTATTAATTATTAAGAAATTAGTTCGGCAGCTGGCAGTCAAAGGGAGAGCGGCTTCGCATAATACTCTGTTCGCGTTCGACCGATTTGTCGGCGCACCAATTCTCGCAACGCGAGCCGTCGTACGAAGGGACTTCGCCCTGTGGGCCTTCGAATTTGCGGCGCGTCGGACGTCAATAACGGCGAGCGAGTCTGGGGCGCAAACAGACAGCGCGCGCTCACAGAAGTTGCACGAGCCCAGGGCTCCAGGGGGGCTCCACGTCGTGGGGGGGCAGAGCATGCAGAGCGTCGCCCCGGTGTACGGGAGGTAGTAGCCGGCGTCGCACGAAGAGCAAGGGGAGGTCCAAGCGGCCGTGGGGGTATATGCGTTCGGGGGGCTGCGGACGATCGCGAGAACCCCATGGCTTGGTTCAGGCAGACAGTGGAGCCATCTCGATGCAAACCAAGAGGGGCGCACCATGGAGTGCAGGGCTTGCCGGCCTCCGTTGCGAATGAATTCTGCGGAAGCAATTATCAACACAAAGTCGGAAGCAGCTTGAATTCAATTATTTGAATTGCAAAGCACCTGTGGACACTCTGCAGAGCATCGACATCGAAAAGCGACACGTTGCGTAAACAGCTGGGCGCGCATTCGAGGGGACACCCAATAGACGGACCGGTACAGGAGCTCGCCCCTTCCCTAGAGTACGAGCCTAGGGGGCATACTGCGGGAGCCGCGGTTGACGTTTGCGCGAGAGGCTACCCTTCTTCACGGCTCTAGATCTGATCATTACCTGTGCAGAAGGTTGCTCCGCCAGTTGAAAAGGTCCCTGCTGGGCACAGCGGCGCTTCGACGTTACTGATAACGCCCGTCTTGTTTGAGTAGCGACCTGAATGAGAATAGTTATAACGCCTTAAAACCTCATTCCAAAACAAGCGGGCTAACCGGGATCTACAGGAACGCAGTTGCCTCCTATTGTGGTCGTAAATATCGATTCTGTGCTGAATGTCTTTATTCGTTTATATGCAGGACGCGATTAGCCAAGGGTCGACTGATTGAAACCGGCGCGCCGGGCGCAACAGACCGTGCCAGGCTCGCAATCAACGTAGACCTTTCGCGCATGTGTGTTATCAGTGCGGGTTTAGTTTTTGGGATACATCCGTTATATACATTCTTCAGCTCCCATTTTCTATATACACATGTACATTTTATCCGTGTGCGTGCCCGATGAGGGCTGCAGTCGACGTCTCTGGTTTAATAAAAACAAAAATCTACCTTTATGATGGCTTGACTGCGGAATAGCCCAGTTATGCGCAGTGCGAATCAAAAGAAATGCAAGCAAGAGGCATCGCGCACGGATCTTTTGACCAAAAGACGATGTAATTCATCTCGGGGAACGGCTGGAAAGGGTCCATATTCCAGACATGTCTGTCATGAAAATTATATTGCACTCTCGACATTCGGGCACATTAATGACTGAATGCGTTTCATGCGTACGGCACGTCATCTATTGTGTAACCTCCACCGACAGTCCTGACAAAGTTTGGTACGACAACGAAGACGGGGCCCATCACTTCGCCATCGACATTCTCGACCTACAATGGGATTTCGATGTCTCGGCAAGCGGACACAAGCGCGAGATTCAGGGCCCATAGGTCTTGCCCACCTTCAGAAGCTCAGCTGGGGCTGTGGACGCCACCGATATCTTGCGGAGGCGACCTTGGGCTGCCCTCGTGAGCTGCCAGTTCGGGTTGGTCAAGTACGGGGGGCATGGCGTGTTCTCCATCGTGTGCCTGTTGAGAATCATCGACGACTGCGCAGAGCGCGAGGAACTAGTATCAGCTGCTTGGTCAGCAATGCGGACCTTTCTCGGACAATGAAGAGCGACCCCCGGGAGTAAACAGCAGCCCGAACAGAGTACCTGATACACATTTATATGCGTACGTTTATATAAGTAAGTAAAATGATCGGATCGTGTTATATGGGGGATGGCTGGCAGTGTCTGACCATTCGGTGTTCAAAGAAGGTTGCCACGCTTCCGGCTGGAGCCTTAGCCGCCCAGTTATGTTTCCGCCCATTCCGCTCTCGAAAGCACCGGGGCGCCTGATAATTTATTCGTAAATTTTAAATGTGCAGACTTCGGCGCGGGCGCGGCTTATAGACGCGCAGAGCACCTGAGCCGAACGATCTCTGCGGCCAAGCGGAAAATGGAGCGATGAGCGGATGTTCAGCACGTCGGCGAATTCCCAGACTGCACAAACCGTCTCCGAGTACATAGAAAGAGTTGCGACGGCCCTCCGCCCACTTTCCCTCGAGAGCCCCGTAGCCTGAGCCAACTTCGCCAGTGTTCCCGTTTTGGACCATGCACGTTTCCTGGTTTGACACAATTCGCTCCATCAAGACAAGCGGGGCGCGCTGAAGAACCGCCCTGGTCCCTGTCACGCCCCAGGTCCACGCAGCGATGACGTGCTTCACCTGTGCATTCGCGTAATTCGCCGCCGTGCCGTGTGAGGGGTTGAGAGCACTCGTGCGCGTGCGTGTGCAGGCCGCACCTTTGTGACGCAGGTGTCAGAGATCCATGCTCCATAGCAGTACTTGGAGAACAAAGGATACCTATCATGCCATTCGCCAGCAAAACGAAAGTGAGCTGAGCCCGCGGCAGTGGAATGCAGGAAAAAGGGGTGGGTGGAGGTTATATAGATGATCGGCGCGCCTGATAATGGCATGGTAGAGCACGGGACCGGTCGCCTCGACGCGGCCATCGGTTGCCATAGCGTGGACGCTGGCGCCAGGCGGGATGTGCTCCACGTTTATCATGGGCGTACCGGCAACCAGAGCCGTGAGAAAGCTGCGAGCGTCGCGCCGTGGGCACACACATAAATGCACGGTCGCGAAGCGCGCGCGCTAAGCATGCGGAAAACACATGTACAATCGATGCACACTTTCCGTTCATGTAGGTATATGCCGTAAGCTCGTACTCTGAATCGGCAGCCGCGATTGTCTCGAGACCTTCGACCGTCGGAAGCTGAGCGCAATTGCAATTGAGTCACAACTTGAGACAGGCTTAGGAATCTCAGAATGGAGGGGGCAAGCGCGTTTACATCGAGAGGGCCGCTCATCTTGCAGAGGCGCAGCCTAAGAAACACGGACACCGCCCCCGACGAGTACGAGGCTGCGTAGATCACGCCGCGCTGGGCGAAGCTGAAGACTTGGACGTCGAGCAGAAACAGACGGCCGCTGTCCGACGCTGCCGAAGTTTCAGTATCATGCAGCGAGGTGGATATCGAGCTCTTTTGATATCTTTTGAAATATATTGCATTTGAAGGCTTGAGAGTGGCGGGGAGTGGGGGGCGGGGGGGTCCCGGGACGCACGCGGCGGGCAGTTCAGCCCACGCCTCGTGTCGAAGGGCCAGCCCGTGCGGTTCGCGAGGTTGGCCCCCTTGAGGGCGCCGTACGATGCAAGGTCGGTGTGGACCATGTAGGACACGGTGCCCGCTGCACTCGTGTCGAACATGAAAAGATTTCCGAAGGCGCCGAGCCACTCAAGCCTGTCTCGCAGTTCAGATTAGAAGGGCGATGGCAAGCGAGAGCACGCTGGCTTTTCCCATGCGCTTCCAAGAAACGCTCCTGAGGCGAAATGATGCGTCGCAGACTCGAAAAGTGGGCCATACCACCTGAAGCGCATTTTATTTCCTCAAAAAGATATATATCAGTAATATAAAGACTGCGCGCCTTTCATCGACAGTGAAATTCCGCCCCAGTTGAACAAATCGGTATACGTCCGCGTTGCAGCCCGGCCAGGTAGCAGTGGCCTCGGCGGGAAGATCGTCGCCAAGGTACTGACTGCCGTCCGGTTTGCAGCACATATTGCAGCCTGAGGGAGGAAACGGCCCGTCGCGGACGTCAGTGTGGTCCTTCAAAGCGAATACCGTTGAGCCAAGTCACCGGAGTACTTCACGGTCATGAGGGCAAGCGGCATATAATGCAGGCAGTCGACGCTCGAGTATCTGGGGTTCAAGCACAGCGCGGAGTAGCGGGCACTCGAGTAGCCTGGGAGGGTGCTGCTCTGGGATTCCCCGGCAAAGCCGATGAGGGACGAAGGCACGAAGAGCTGGCCGGTGTCCTTTCCCGCCCACGTTTGAATGCCGCGAGAAAACTCGCCGTCCCCGACCCTCGTCGAGCGGACGTCGATGTCCTACGTACGTAGCGCGTCTGATCGTGAGCTGCAGCCGCAGGGAGGCATGCGCACGTGCGCGACACAGATCTAGATCGTCGAGTCGCAGAAGCGATCGCGAGCGAACCCTTCCGGGAAAGGGCGTGAAGGTCGTGAAAGTAAACTCGACGGGAGCGAATGAGGCCTGCAAGGCTTGATTTCAGTACCAGTGTCAGGCCAGTGGCAAATCGCGCGTGCGCTTACATTTTGCAGGAGGTTCGCCAAAACTCGGCTCGAGCGACAGGCGCTGGATACCAAATTCCACCTGCGCATGGGGCAGCCCGCGTCTACATCTGCTGGTACGCGCATTGTGTACGCCTGCAGGCCGCGGCCGGGCCCGGGATACGCGAGCGCGGGCTTACTCGCAGATGAGGAGATTGTCGTCGAGGTCTTTCCCAACGACAACGAGACTCGGCACGCGAGGGACGTTGAGGGACAGAAAATCCCAAGTCGCGAGTGGAGCCGCGTAGAGCACAGCTGCACGCCATCGCGCGCGTGCGCGCGCGTCAAAGCTGTGTGGGCCAATGTGACACCAGTACAGCGAACGCACTCTTAACCCCCGGAACACTTGGCCCTGCGCAAGCGGTCACGGGTGGCATGCGCGCAGCCCGCACATTGACGTCGACGTGATTCGGAGAGATTTATATGTCTCCTCGATATATGTTTCTTTTTTGCGATTGCACGCGCTAGCTATATATACATTTAGAGATAAGCTATAGATTGGTCCATCGATATCTCTGAATGGCTTAGTGGGCACCGTGCGCACCGTTGAATGCAGAAGATGCGCATACACCAAGAAATGCGACGCATATAGCTGCTGAACTGAAGCTTATACTTCTATGCATATGCCTGAAGGGCTTCTTCGCGGCCGATAACGTGCTCGAGCCCTCGCAGCTCGTAGCTCGAGCTCGCCTCATATACACACGGTTGCGTGCTCGCGAAATTGCAAGCGCTGCACTAATATCGATATGCGTCTACTGCAAATATACGTGTACGCCGCGCATCGATCAGGCTACTGATTACAACTCGAAGCTTCAATATCTGTTTATGTATGCACGCAAGACAGAGCTCGCACTTTTTGCGTGTATATATATGCTGTCATCTTCGTATCGCACTACGCTCGGATACGCTCGTGATCAGCGGCTGCGCGGCGGCTGCACCGGTCCGACCTCGATGCTCCTGCTGGCATATATAGGCTGCTGCTCTGCAGACTCAGGCAGCCTGGCAATGGCAGTTGGCACTTGGCACAAGTTGGCAGTGCACGTGACTTGGCACTGCTCGGCACTGTTTTGAACTTCGGAAGTTGGCAGTACCGTACGCGTAGCGCCCCCCCCCCCCCCCCCCCCCCCCCGGGCCGGGCCGTCACCCCGGCCGTGGGCTCCGGGCTGCGCAGCCTGCCGCAGTGCGGCGCCTGCCGCAGTGCGCTACCGCCGCAGCCTACCGCCAGGCTACCGGTGATCATGAGTCGCCGAGTCGGCGCCGACTCGGCGGTGAGTCGGTGACTCGCGAGTCGGAGTCGCGACTCAGAGTCTCAGAGTGGCGAGTCGCCGAGTCGCGATTTTCTCAAGTTAACGTTTGGCCCAGGTAGCTATAGGGCACTGGCCGTCGGGGCTAGAAGCGGGGCTAGGGCTAGAAGCTTGCACCGGGGCTGGCCCAAAATTTCGAAAGCTTGCACCGGGGCTGGCCCTAGCCGCTAGGCGGCCCTGAAAATTCAGCGGGCTTGCCAGCGGCTTGCCAGTTACTATGCATATATGGTACCCTGGCCTCCGACTCGGGCCGAGCCGGCGAGCCCTGGCCCGTGTGGGCGGCTGGGCCCGCGCGCGGCCCTGGCCACGTACAGTGGCCAGAGGCCCAGGACTCGGACAGTCTCCGAGCCTCGGAGCTCCGACTCTAGCCTCCGAGGCTCTGCCGCCGCAGTCTGGCCCGCAGACAGCTGCCGCGAGCTGCGCAGTGCGCAGTGCCAGTGTCGGGCACTGCCGGCCACTGCCGGGCCAGTGCCGGCCACTGCCGGGCCAGTTACTGAGTGCCGGCCCTGCCGGGCCCACTGCCGGGCCGTGTGCGCTTGCCGGGCCAAATTCCCCGGCCAATGCCGGCCCATGGCCCGGCCAGTAAGCACCGTAAAACACTTATTTAATGCGCCCGATATTAATGCGTTTTTGGATCAACCAGGACCCCGGGCCGGCCTCGTATGAGTAATAATCATGCGCCCCCGAATTATTGCGTTTTTAAGCTTTTTTTGGCTGCTGTAGGGGGGGTACATACAGCATTTTCTTAGGGTTTCGATATTAATGCGCCCCCAAATTAATGCGTTTTGCCGGCCAGCGGAAAACGCATTAATTAATTAGGGGGCGCATTAATTAAGTGTGCGCCCCCGGTATTCCCCCCGGTATTAATTAAGTGTTCTACGGTATTCGAATTCGTTGGATCGATTAATATTGCGAATCGATATATATCGCGATTCGCGACTCGACTCGGCGATACCGTGTAACACTTAATTAATGCGCCAGAAATTAATGCGTTTTTGGACCCCGACCCCGACAATGGATATTAATGCGGTACCGAATTAATGCGTTTTGAAGCCTTTTAAAAACATTGGCTGCTGTAAGGGGGTACATACGGCAGTTTCTTAGCGTTTCGATATTAATGCGGTCCCAAATTAATGCGTTTTCCGCTGGCAAAACGCATTAATTTGGGACCGCATTACTTAAGTGTTACACGGTATTTCGGGTCCCGAATCGGCATGTACGTACTTAAGCACCAATCGAGGTAGTAGGTACGTACCGCGCATGAATGTTAGAGCCTCGAACGTTAACGACCTCCGACTCTCGGACAGGCTCGGAGGCTCCCGGAGTCCCAGAGACAGACTCCCGGCCCAGACTCCCAGAGTCCCGGGCCAGAGTCCGACTCTGTCCGAGGCCCTGAGGCTCCGAGCCCGAGACCGAGCCCGAGCCCGGCCGACTCGGCGAGGCACTGGCAGCCGCCGCGGCGCACTGCCGCAGTGCGCAGTGCGCACTGCGCAGTGCCACGGTGCACGTGCACGTCACGGCGTGACAGTGCCACTGGGCTGGGCCAGCACCGTGGCACGCGCTCGGCGCCCCGCCGCGCCCGCGCGCGGGCCCGCGGGGCCGCGCGGCCCGGCCGGCCGCCGGCGGCGGCCGCCGGCGCGGCCCGCCGGCCCCGGCCGGGCCGGCCCCCGCCGGCCCCCGGGCCGGGGCCCGGCCCGGGCGCGGCGGCCGCGGGCGCGCAGTACTACGGTATCAAGCTCTAACTTAGTAACGTCCGGTACTAGACCGGTAGTACTACTACTGTACTAGTATAGTAGTACTACGGTAGCAATTGCAAGCCTCCGCAGTGAGTCCGCACTGGCGGCACTGCGGCAGTGTGCAGTGTAGCACTGTACAGTCTGTACTACCGAACAGTACGTAGAGGACGGTAGCCTAGTAGAGCACGCCGCACACGCCGCGGCGCGGCACTGCGCATGCGCAGTGCCACGGTGCGGCAGCATTAATACTGATCATTGATGTTGCACGGTACAGTGACGGTGCAGACCGTGCACTAGTACTGGCGTGCAGCCTAGGCTTGCAGGCTTAAGTTGCAGCTGGCGCCGGCAGATCGTGCAGCCTGAGTACATTGAGTACCACCGTACTACCACGGTACTGGCTACTAGCCTAGTACTAGGCAACTAGGCTATTGTGCCGCTGGGCCACTGGGCCACTCAGTGACTGTGCCAGCAGCCTGGCAGCAGGCAGTGCCAGCCTCTGCCAGGTACTGCCAGGCAGTGCCAGCTGCTTATTGTAGATACACTGAGCACGCGCTGCAGCTGTCCGCGGCCGACGGTCCGGTACCGGTCTGCGCGTGCCTTACATCAAGTTGCATGATCCCCTCGAGCAGCTATCATATATAGGTATACGCATACCTAGCTATTGAGCGCAGCTGCAGCAACCCGCACATCACATGAGCTTCGAATTCATGACCAGCGCTAGGAAAGATATCGATAGACCGTCGGACATAGCTGCCAGCTACAGGCTATAGCTAAACATCTAAAGCGAGCAGTATCAAGCTCTAACGTGCATATGCGCATGCGTATCGGCTGCCTATATATACAGATAGATCTAATGTACAAGATAAAGCAGCAGTAGCAACATCACTTTCATATGCAGTTGCGTAGCCTCCGAACAAGCGCGCGATCGCGAGCCCGAACAGCACGTGCACTGGCGAGTACTTGTAGTAAGTATACGCATGCGCTTAGGGGTCGACAGGTCACACTTTATTCGTTCGTGGTCGTATGTGCGGTGGCTGCGGCACTTAAATCAGGGAGCGGCGCGTTCGCTTGCACGTCCTACAATCCTTGCAGCATCGCCTTGACAGACAACTCTCTGTCTGTTCCATTCGACGATGGATCTGGCGCGTCAAACTACGAGAATGGCTTGGTGGCGACTCCCCGGGAGTGGTCAGCTACATTTGCGGCTTTCTGTTCTTGTCTCTCTTTATGCGTTCGCTCTTGCGTTTTTGAAGTTGTCATAGGTTAATTTCGGCCCCGGCTGGAAGAGTTGTGAAGCTTGTCTTTACTGGATTCGAGACGGAGCCCCATCGCGATATTGTCAGAGTGCGCACACGAACGCCTAAAGACACATAGTAAAATGCGGAGTTTTAACCCTCGGCTTATCTTAATTGATTTTGTTGATATATCTCGTATATTCTATTTCAATCAATCGATAATCTGTGTATATCTTATCGAATATTCAATTATTTCGATTATTTTGTATTCTTTTCGATATTTTATCGTAAATTTCTCTTATTTTCCGATTAGTCTTACTGAGTCAATCGATAATCTGTATATATTTCCGAATAATATAACTGAATCTCAATTAGATCTTGCCTCTGGTTAAAACTCCGCATTTTACTATGTGTGATTGGTCTAAAAGGTAATTGATTTAATCGATATTATATTCATGTACTTTCTCGATTAAATTTAATTAAATTTAATTCATTTAATCGGAAATATATCGCTAAACTCGATTAAGATCCATAAATGATTCATTTGTTTATATTAACAAATCGATCTCTTATTGAATTCAATCGTAATTATACATGAAACTTATATGATTTTATCATTGTTTTGTTGAGTCTAAGGGGGACCCTTAGAATTTGGGTGTCACAGGTGTCACAGGTGTCACAGGTCAATCCCAAACTTTTGAGAGTTGATTTTTATATATGTGAAAACTTTGGGATAGACCTGTGACACCTGTGAACAACACCATTTATGGTAAGAGCCTCTTTTATAATGAAAAACTCAGTAACAATAAGTAAGAAGTTTATCTATGTAATTCTACTTGAATAAACAAATGAAATAATCGAGTGTGACAGGTGTGACAGGTCCATCCCAAACTTTTGAGAGTTCATTTTTATGCTATAGAAAACTTTGGGATAGACCTGTGACACCTGTGACACATACCATATTCAGTAAGGACCTCATATATTGTGAAAATCTCAGTGTTAGTTGGTGTTAATCTTTCAGCAGCATTTATTGTCAGCATTAATCTATCGATTTCATAAAGTATTTTATTTGGCTAAGTCATTGTTTGGATTAACATGAAATTTCAATTTTAAAAGTTTCTAAAAGGTGCCTGACAATGCTGACATACTATATTACTGCTGACAACTATATTATAGTGCTGACAAACCATATATGGTATACTATATGATATCTTCTACTATCTCAGTTAGTTGTGTAGTTGATTCAAAAAAAATGCATTTATACTCTGATTCATTGTTATTTCTGTGAAATTGAGTCAACTCAACCACTTAGTCAACCTTGCATTGAATTCGTAACAAAATCCATATACTATCGATTAATATGAGTCAACCTTGATTCCACTTTAATTATAGGGGGAATCTAGGGCAGATGCTGAGGTTTTAGTGTAAGGAAATCGAACATTATTCTAATTATTTGACATTGCTTAATGTAGGGTGCATTCATATTTCGGCTACATCATACAGTAGAATTTCTATCGTAAAGAATGACCGGAATCCGGAAAATAATCATTGTAGAAAGCTTTTGTAATAAAAAAGGTAAATTACCCTGATTATCATTATATAAACCTATCAAAACGGGAATCTATCATGTTTATGTCTCTCAGTCTTCTCAAATGTGAGGAAATTCATTGTTTTATCGATCTCATCTGCAACTGCTTGTGTTTTATGCTGAGCTTCTTTACCACAACTGAATATATCAATTGCTAACATGCCTTCATTGGAATAACAATGAGCTGTGCAATGGCTTTCATCTAATAGCAGAACCAATGCAAAACCAGGAGGTGATAGTTTGCCATCAAATATCTCACAATGCTTATGAACAATCCTAATACCTTGTCTCAATACTGCTTGTTCAAGGGTTCCCATAATCCAATTACCTAGGAAGCTAACATGCTCATAACCTGTTGCTATAGCTGTTTTAGCCTTGTAATCAAGCATTACATGAAAGCCTCTGTATTTAGTCTCCATTAAGAATACCTTAGAAAAATTAATTAATCCTAATCGAACCTAATGCAAATATCCCTGTACTCTACTTTGATTGATGAAGTAGCCCTTTTCCTGTAAGCCTGAGAATGCTTTTTGTTGCATTCCCTACAACCTGATCCCTTCACATGATTAAAGGGATAGGTAAGGATCACTTTATTACACTGCAAACATCTCACAGATACTTTCTCTTGAGCTTTGATGTAATGTGTCTCACTGTAATCGAATTTATCTTTACCATGAACTGTCATAGCAGCATCAATAAACTTTTTTGTTTTACTATCCATACTCTATATATAACCAATATTCTTATGGAGCAGTATCCTGCCCAAAAATGGGAAAATATCGATTTGTCCCATAGTATTCAGCATAGGTATTCTGCTTTGCAATAAAATCGGTTCTCTCTGCAAACATCACACACTTGTAGATACCAAACTTGGTGGCTCTCACAAGAAACTGATAGTCTTCCAAACCGAAATTGACTCCATGATAAGCAATTCCGAAATTATCATATGGGGTGATCACAACTGCAAAATTAGGAGTTCCACCCTCCACTTGACATACAGCATAAACATCTGGTGGAATATCCACAACTACCTTGTAGTGGTCACCAATCTCAACAAGAGAATCTACTACTGCTGTTTGTTCATTTACAACAATGGGGAATATCTTGATTATATAGGGGGCATTCATGCTGGGGACATAGGTTCGAATTCTTGTGTTGGGATCAATGGGATTGGGTTGATCATTCACAAATAGAGGCGCTCCAACAGCCCCACCAACCCTAAGACCATCACCAATATAAGCTCCCCCCGATTTGCAGTTAATAGCTCCCGACCTAGATTCAAAAGAATAAGTAGAAAGAGGATCTCCATAGCTATCTGGGTCTCCATAATGAGCAGAAAAGTTTGCATTGGTAACAAGTAGCTTAGTTGTCTTAACTATTCCATTATTTTTATCACATCTGAGTTCCTGTAATCTCAGTTTATGGGTGGAACCAAAGGTGTTCATTGTAGGTTGGACCTCTGTTGATTGGAGACCCTCTACATCATCAAAAGTAGCATGCTGTAAAACATGGTTTGCTGGGGCAGCTAATGATAGTTGAGGTGTAATAATTCGTTCAAGTGGGGGTTGCTCAGCCATTTTACATTAAAGGGATATATCTTTTATGGGGTTGGGTCATCAATTACATCTAATTCTTGGTAAAATCCTGTTGTGAATATATCAGCAACATTTACCCCACGAAGTGCTGATACAGCTGCTATATCTGTTCTCAGTCCCATAATCATAGTATTGTATACTCCAACCTCAGTGACAAACAGATCATAGGTAAATGTCAAATTGTTATAAACACAATATCCTCTGCCAAAATGGTTCGAAGCTTGAACAAAG
The DNA here is from genome assembly GCA_004431415.1 of Cyanophora paradoxa. Taxonomy (NCBI): domain Eukaryota; class Glaucocystophyceae; order Cyanophorales; family Cyanophoraceae; genus Cyanophora; species Cyanophora paradoxa. The sequence continues at coordinate 18,558 of QPMI01000479.1, read as the reverse complement.
AATAAGTAGTTGTGTCCTGGTTGATTATTATTGGCTCTACACATGGAAAGCATTGCAGTGGGAAGAGGAATATTTCTTCTTACTCGATCAGTTCCTGTAATGGAAACTAATTCCGAATTCTCAAGAGTTACAGAGGATGCAACATAGAAATGCAAAAAAGGTTGCTGTGCAACAGGTGTGTAGAAACGAATTCGTTGTGGGTTCTCCACATTTTGTTCGAGAGTATCTGGGACATCATTGTAGGAAACAGATGAAGATAGCTGACCTGAAACTCTGCAGCCACCACCAATAAATGCTCCTCCTGATCTCACAGTTACAGCAGCAGAATTCTTATCGAAATCAAGGGCTTTCAGATCAACACTGTAAGCATCAGGACCTCCATTGGTAGGCTGGAAAAAGTTAGCATTTGTGACAAGAAGTCGAGTTGTTTTAACCACACCAGAATTCTTATCAGCTCTCAGCTCTTTAACTCGAATAATCGAATTTTTATCAAAGGAGTTGCCATTGGAATTGGGTCTCTCTGTGGATTCTAAACCACGAACCTCATCATTTACTTCATGCTGGCGAAAATGCATTGCAGGGGATCCAAGGGAATATATAGGCAGTTGAACTCGATTATATTCACCCATTGCTTCTTTTACTAAGAAGGAAAGAAAAATAAACTGCAATCAAGCCAAAGTGATTAAATTCGATCCAAGGGATTGGTAAACAGTTGAAAGAACTTGCAGGTTGGATGTCATTGCTTTAATGTTGTTATCACACTCAGTGTATTTAGCAACAGGGTCACCATATGCAGCTTGAGCAAGGACATTAACCAAGAGGTTTTTATACTCATTGACAACTGGTGAGAGCTTGTTAGTTTGCTGAATCGTTTTTTCAACTGTTTGTAATGCGTTTACAAGGGTGATTGTATCAAAAGAAAGCGCAACAGGCTCAGTAGAATAGGTGGTTCCACCAAGAGGATAGGTCGCCATTTATTATACTTTGACATTTTTAATTTGGTCTATTTGATCCTGTAGATCTTTGCATTTTTGGGACAACTCCTTCACAGCTTCAATGAGAACTGGAATTAAACCCGTGTATTCGAGAGAAAGGTAACCATCTTCTTTTGTGACACTTACAATTTCTGGTATTACCTTTTCTACATCTTGCGCAATTAAACCTAATTTTGTTCCGTCTTTTTCACTCCCAATTCGTTTAAAACTCACTCCTTCCAATTTTTCAATTGCTGAAAGAGCGCCGGTTATCTTTTTAATATCGGTTTTGTATCTTCTGTCACTTCCTTGTGTTAAATAATTGTTTATCCACATCCGCCCGTCATGATCGATCCAACAAATATTAGAATCTAATTCATTTCGAAATCTTATTGGATAAGTTCCTCTTCCTTTCAAATATGTAGAATCATTGTTACCGAAATGAATTCGATTATATCCATCACTGGAATTAAACCAAGTCCCCACAGTTCCTGTTAAGATATTTGGTTTACTATAAACATTATTCCAATGAATATAGCCGGTGTGACCACCATAACTATTTCCTACCCATATTTTCATGTAACTTATACCCATAATGTGAACTCTTCCAATCTTTGGTCTAATTCGAATTGTGAGAAATCGATTACCAAGATGTATCGGAACATTATTTACACCACTGTGGTTACCATCAGGCGATGTGGCGTATGGTTGATAACTATTCACTGATGTAATAAAAACTTCATTCCCTTGTCGATTCAGTCCCCAAATTTCAAAAATTCGTGAGTTAGTCCAAGGTAGATAAGTTAAAAACGCTGTTCCTGTGTGATATCCTTCTGGAATATCGAAGTCAATCCAAGCGGTAGAAGTTTGATCATCCGTTTGATTATTATGAACATATGAACCATAATTATAATGTGGATCCCATGCTGAACTCCACGCCCATGTCCAATCGCCATAAGAACATCTATTAAATTCAATACCTCCTTTTGTTTTATCTGCTGTGTGAAACTTTGGAACAGCATTACCATTTATTTGAAGATCTGTTGTAGCATTAATAGTGGTCGCTGTAATAGTGTTTTTCACCCAAAAGTTACCATTGTTATAAGACTTTAATATTGCTCCATCTGCTGAGTCTCTGAATTCAATTGAAACACCACCACTATTTCCATAACCTCGAATATATGTGCAATCACCATTTCCAAACCAAATTCGCGGAACAGTGTCGGTTGATTTTAACCATGTATTTGTTGGCCATGTCGCTGTTTGTGGAAGGTCTGCGGCTGAATAAAATGATGGTTTACTAAAAATATTATCCCAAGAGATCATACCAACCTCATTATCCGTTGCTCTTTGTCTACTCCAACCGAAAACCCCCGTAAGATGAATGCGACCTTTTCGACCTTGAACATAAATATATTTGTAGAATTCGCAATTAATAGAGACAAACAAAATACAATTGTGTGTTCCACCTTGATTAACTTCCTGAATTACTTGATAAGCATTTACACGCTTTAAGAAATGTTGATATCCATTAACAGTTTGCCCGTAGATATCGAAATATCTACAATTACCCCAAGGCATGTGCTGAATATAAAACGATTTCATACCTGTCGGAACAACCCACCTCATCCAACAACCGCTGCAATCTTCATCATTTGCTGGTGTTGTATAACATCCTGTTTGTCCGGTTCTTGGTATCCATCCTGTAACAGTCCAATTATTCGGGCTTCTATCTGATGAGACCACATCTAATTGGTCGAAATCGTAACCTTTTGGTATTGTGGTTCCGCCAATTTGTAAAGTGGTAGCATTCACAGTACCTGTTACAGTTCCACCTGTTAGAGGTAGATAATTAGCAAGTGCCGCCGTTAAATCGGTATCTGTAACAAAATCTGTAACAGCTAATTGTAATTCTGTATTTGTAACATAATCTTTGTTTTCTAAATAATCATCTGTAACAACACCGGAAAGGGTGGTATTGTGTAAGTTTTTCGCCGCCATTCTCTGATTGACTTCTAAGGCGCCACCTGATAACGTTTTTATCCACGCCATCTCACATTTTCCGTGATCATCTGTGGGTTGTCCCGCAACAGGAAGGTAGTTTACAACTTTCTCCCTTGTGAAAACTATTTTAGGTCTTGCTCCATCATATGCGCTTTGATCTGTTACATTTACTTGAATTGCTGCTGAAAAATTCTCTTCTTGTCCTGTTTCTCCTGGGTGATAATTCGTTACATAGATACTGGGAAAGTATCAGTCACACTAACATTAAAATCTCCATCATAGGCTCCATTTACAATAGGATCCCTGGGTAATCTTACTGCAAGAGTTCCCACCATGGGGGTGCCTGTTTGACCTGTAAAAGTCCCATTGAGGCTGACATAATGATCATTCAAATATAACCTTTCAGCTGTATTACTGGATTGGTAAAGTGTAACTCCATTAAAAATATTTCCGATTGCATTCAATTGTGCAAATACTGGTTGTTGATCAATTTCGCTCCATGGGTGTCTGTGATTGCAGTTGGTAATCTGGGTATAATCATGAGTGTGAATATCAGGCGGAAAGGTTAATGGTGGATTCGTGATATCCTCCCATAAATGCTTGTGTGCGAAATCTGTTATTTGACCTTTGGTGTGTGTATGGTTTCGTATCCAATTTTGAACCACATCATTTGTAGGATAGTTTGGAAGGTTTGCTTTACTAATAACAGTGAGATTATCTATTATTGTTTCAGGTGATGTGATCTTTAACGCAATAGATGTTGAAAGAGGTTGAGTTATAGGGAAACCATACATTTGCTGGATGTAATACCTGACGTTCTGTTTTTCTTCTGCCGTTAATGCTCTGTTGAAAACAATGATTTCACAAATGCTACCACCATTGAGGTAACCTATTCCAAATAAATTAACTACCGAATCAGGTAAATAATTTGTTCCTGTGATCGTTCCTATATCAATTCCATTAAATCCTACTGTGTAGCTGTCTGATGTTATTGTTTGGTCGGAATAATACCATTGATTTGCAAATGTTGAAACATTGAACGAAGGTTTTGTTTGACCTACGGCATTGATTATAAATGAACTGATACCAAGTGATGCCCAAGTATTTGCTCCATAGGAAATACGTCTATTTGGAGTTGTTGTTTTGTCACATCTAAAATGGACATCATTCCCACTTGTAGCTCTTCCATATCTTCCCACAAAGAAAAAGGTTAATCCATTTGAGTAATCAATAGTTCTTGATACATACGAATACAAAGCAAAACCGGCATCTGCTCCAATTGTCAAACTCATTTGGTTGTTTATCCCGGTGGAGTAATAGGGATTTCCAACGACAGGAAGAGATGGTATGATTGATGATATTCGACTATAAACGGTTGTTCCTGTGGCTGATTGTCCATCTGTTCCTGAGGCTTTCCATGCAAAAATGCAATTTGAAATATTTAAGGCGGGATCATAAGATGATGTGATGGGATAATATTCCCTGATAATCTGATTCAGTGTGTGCAAATTACTTGGACCAATTGTGAGAGTTTCAATTACTTTAAGATTGCTGGTCTCAATATTGCTGCTGTAAATATTACTATTGACTCTTAGATTTCCTGTGATTGTCCCACCAACAAGCGGAAGATATTTTGATAATTCATCTGCAAGTTCAGGTTTTGTTACATAATCTCCAAGCATAGCAAGAGTTACGAAATTTACAAGTATTACAGCAGTAAGGTAATCCTCTGTGACCACTCTTGATATATTCTCGTTGTGTATGTTTTTTGCAGCCATCCTCTGATTGGATTCCAGAACCCCACCATAATTCGTTTTTATCCATGCAAGTTCTGCCCTTCCATAATTATCATTTGCAGTTCCCACTATGGGAATGTAGGAGTATTTATCTCGACTGAAAACTATCATTGGTCTTGATCCATCCAGACTGCTCACATCTGCAACATGAACCTGTATAGCTGCATTGTAATTTTGGTAGGTTGCTGGGTCTGTTGGAACTCTAAAAGTATCTGTGGGTATGTCAACCTCCATGTAGCTTGACACAAAGATATTTGGTATGGTTGCTCCTGGTTCTGGTGGGGTTTCAAAAGAGCCTGGTAATGTCCTAATATGAAGTGGTCCTCTCATACCTGAATTCGCAAGTGTCCCATTCACATGTACATAGTGTTCATTCAAAAAGATCCTTTCAGGGACATTGCAAGTCTGGTAAAGAGAAACCCTAGGGTTGCCAAAGGCTCCACTTTTGCAAACTCTGGTTGGTCATTAATCTCATCCCAAATATGTTCATGTTTGCTTGGTGGAAATTCTTCTGGTATTCCATCAATATCACCCCAATCATGCCTGTGATCCTCTGGTGGATACTTTTGAGGTTTGCCTAAGATCTCATCCCAATCATGATTGTGATCCTCTGGGGATACTTTGCAGGTTTATTATTAATTTGTTCATAATCAGGAAAGAACTCCCAGATCTCAGGTCGAAATCCATCTGGTAGTAATTCCTCATGGGGTTCATAAGGTTGCTCATAATCAACAGCTGGTGGATCATGCCCATCTGGCAAATACTCCTCATCAGGTTCATAGTTCTGCTCATACTCAAACTCTTGTGGATCTAAGCCATCTGGTAGTATCTCCTCCTCATTGGGGTCAAATTGATCATACTCATACTCTTGTGGGTCAAAACCATCTGGTAAATACTCTTCCTCATCTGGAACGAATTGATATTCTTCAAGCTCTAATATATCGATTTCAGGAGGTAAATACTGCTCATCTATTTGCTTTCTTGGTTCAATTATAGGTTTATTGCGAACTTGCTCCCAACTTACAATATGCTGCCCAAAGGCTACATCTTCAGTTGCTGTGTATTCTCTTCCAGGTTGCTTCTTTGGTGTTAAATCGGGTGGTCCATTGGGAAATGGAATAGGGAATGGGACAGTAGGTCCATTGGGACCATAATGCTCAATGATTTCCCTTAGAGTTTTCTCACTTACAAGCTTCTCTCCATTTGCATACACATTGCTGCCATGGATATTTCGCCATTGCCTGGTTCGAATTCCAAGGTCTTTCACATTGCTATACAAAGGCAAAAGGTGCCTATCCATTTCGACTAAATCAGGGTGTAAATGGATTGCTACTGGTTGACTGGGGCTACTGTTGATTGTAATTGATGGCTTTTTTTGATGGACATCTTTTGGAGTAAAAACCCAAAAGGCTCATTCCTCGCAAAGTCATATGTAATATCCTTGGGGTATACATCATTTGTGTAGGAGACCTGATTTGTGTTGGCAATGGGACCCACTTGCAATACTTGGGGACCTCAGCTTTTGCAGTGCTGCCCTCATTGTAAATTCGCAAAGCTGTGTTCTGTTTGCCCTGCTCATCTTGAACATTGAAAATCAATCGACCACTATCGAACCTGGAAGGTATATCTGGATGGGTGCCACTGGTTTTTAGTTTCCTAGGTCTCCTTCTTGTTGCTTTGATCTCTGCCACTTGGTTTGCTTTCACATTACCCAAACTAAAAGCAACACTGACCTCCTCTTTATCTGGATCGGTTTGATTCACAGATAAAGCATGCTCCCTTGATTGAGTCTTTGATGAATTATCAGAGCTGTGGTCAATTGAAACTGAACCCTTTACTTTAATATTATCAAAGTTCACATGCTTGGTGCTGCTTGCATTATCATCTTGAATGGTTTCTAGATTTGGTGGGTAATTGAAGCTCATGGCTTTTACTATATGGATTTATAAAATTCCTGATAAGTAAAAGATGCCTCTCAAGGTCGTTTTAAGTCTTTCTGGCGGGGGTGCAAGGGGCATTATCATAACCAGGCTGCTAAAAGAAATCGAAAATCGAACTGGCAGGAGAATAATCGATCTTGTGGATCTTGTGAGTGGAACTTCCACTGGTGGATCATTGCAATAGGTTTGAATATAAGGCATCCTGATAAACCAGGTGAACCTAAACTCACAGCAAACGATTTACACAACATTTACCTAGCCCAACTGCCCTTGATTTTCGCAAATCCTCGAAATATAATCGAAAATGCCCTATTTAATACAAAGTATGATGTGGGACCCTTGGAGACTGCAATCAATTCAGTTACTGGGGAATCACTAATACAGGATTCCCTAAAGGACATTGTGATCACATCCTTTGATACTCAGAATATGAAACCAATATTTATCACAAATGATAACAATTACAACTTTCTGCCTTGTAAGATTGCTGCTAGGGCTACCTCTGCTGCTCCTACATATTTCTCTCCTGTAAGCATTGTTGATTTCAATCGGGGGTATATGTCTGTCTCATTGATGGTGCCATTTCGGGAAACAATAATCCCAGTGTGTGTGGTTACAGCCATGCAAAGAAGATTTACAGTGATGATGATGACATTATAGTAATAAGTATCTCTTGTGGAGAGGTGGACCCACATTTAGAGTCTGATTATGTGGGTTATGCTTATGAGACTGTAAACAGCTGGGGAATTCTCTCATGGATTGCCTCAACAGATGGAAGCCCATTGATTAACATGCTCATGGCTGCAAGTGAGCTTTCTGCCCTTGATAAGATGGAGGAGTTGTTACCATACAACTATGATCAGGATTATGGGAGATACTATAGGCTATCAGTCCCTCTTCCAAATCATATAGTAAGCTCTCTGGATGACACTTCTAAAATCCCAGATATGCTAGCATTCACTGAAACATACATTGCAGCAAACAATGATATGATTAATAAGCTTTGCAGCCTACTAGTAGCAAACTATGAACTAAAGAACCCTACAAAGGCTTACATCTCATCCACTCTCACAGAGTCACCTCCTTTAGATGCTAATTGGTATCAGCTTGCAGATGATGCCTTCACTGCCTCATCCTCTGTGACTGGTAAAGAGCCTTTCATGGCTAGACCTTCAGCATTTGGCTGGGAAGCTGGAGCCTATGCTCCTGAGCAGATATGGGAAACCCCACTGAATACCTTCAAGTTGCTTTTCCATATACTTTTGAACTCTCCTCTGTGATTGCCTATGGATCAGGGACACCAATGCTTTTATTAAGACTTTCAATGTGGCAACATCCACTGATGGGATCAACTGGTCTTTTATTCGATCAGATGGGCAAAACAAAATATATGTCTGTGAGAACATTAACAATGCTCACAACTCTGGTGATGTGGCTCTATTGAGTGGGTTCCCTCTCAGCATCAAGGATGCTTTTTACATAGGTTATTCTCTGAGAATAAGATATATTCGCATTTATCCCTTGTGTATGTGAATGCTCCCACAATGAGAGTTGACTTTACAGGTGCCTTTATTCGATAAACTCCAACTGAAAAGAATTATCGATTCCATTCATATCAATCAGTTCACCAAAGTAATCTTTAAATTCAACTGTGAGTTCCCTTATCACCAGGTTTCTGTCATTGATTTGAATAAATTCTGCATGCTCACCACTATGGTAAACATAGCCCCCTATATCCTTACTCAATTGCAATCTAAGGATAGCTCCCTGATTTTGTGGTTGCGATTTTGGAATTATATTGTGTCTGCTGGCAAAGGGGGACAGCTCTTTAATATGCATGTACAGATACTGCTCAGCATTCATATCAGACATCTTCCTGCTGTCAAAATAATATTGCAAGGGCTTAGAGGAGAGTCTGGGTCCTGAGAAGGTGATTCCCATGCTGGGTGATCAGGTGTAATAGGTTTGCCATCATACTTTAAAAGGTTCTCAGGTCGATAGGGAGATCCACCAACAGGAGGAGTGCTATAATACCCAGTGGTGTATTCAGTAGAACTTACACCCAAAAGCTTTCCTATTCTCTGGTTGCTTGCAATAAAACGAAACTCATGGTTACTGTAAAACTCCACTTTATAGGTTGTTGGGTTGTAGAATATCTTGAACTCAAAAGCTACTGTTTTGCCTGCAATGGTTTGGAAGCTTGAATAGTTCAGCCCATAATTATAAGGGTGTGTTACCCAAAATGACCCTGATTGATGTAGCCACTGGGAAGGGGATACACTTGTTGTGTGATCACTTGGTTATATGAACCATCTTGGTAATTAAACTGAACTGTTAGATGATCAGTTCCCACACTGTTATAGATACTGTTTGGAATCTCTGCATATAGAACCCTGCATTCCCTTGGTCTCTCTACTGGAGTTGTGAGGGTGACCCTGTAAGAGTTTTCATTTTGTCCTTGGCTTCTATCCCTGCTATCAATATTAACAAGTCGATTCATTTTAATATATAAATATAGATAAAAGAAGAATGCCTGTGGATTACATCGAGGTTAGCTCATTTAATACAATCTCTGGTGATGGTCCCACATCAAGCTTTGTGGCAAGACTCCCCAGTACTTATGAGAATGTGAGGGCTGTGAGACTGGTCTCAGCCGAATTTTATAACAGCATCCCTATGGTGAGTGGTGAAACCAAAGCAGGAGATGTTACAGTTGATAACACATTTAGTATTTATTATTCTGAAGAACTTGCAGGAGCTGGAATAACAGGAATTCCAACAACTCGCCCAGCTGCTGATTTTGAACAATGGAAACAATTCATTGTAAATCGCGAAACCCCATTCAAAACCACCAACAGCTGGTGAATGTTATAAATGAAAAGTTTAATGACAGAAATCCTAAACCATCTCTTCGCTGCAAATGGGATGAGACACTGAAACGAATTATTTTCCATTCCGAAAAAAAGTTTTACCTGGCTTTCTCACTTGCTGTAAACCCAAACCTGCAAACAATCCAAAAGCTGTTAAGCTCAGCTCGACTTTTTGGTCTTGATCCTGGAAGATATGGCAATTCCCAATCAAATCACAAGTTTATGATGGTCTCACTGATGGTATCTTTACTGGGACTCGAGTGAACGGTATTATATCTTCATTTGAGCCTGAGACGACCAGGGATAGTGTTTTGTTTGTGAGAGTAAAGGAGCTGGGTGATCTGGTGCAATGTGGGGATGGTCTTCTGACTGGTTACTTCCATAAAATAGTGGTCCCTGACAAAGATTATGGTGAGCATGTAGTTTACAATTCGACAGAGGCTCATCCACTTTACAAATACTATAATAAGAAGGTTGGATTATCCACTTTCTCGGTTGATATTGTGAATGCTGTAAATGAACCAATTGATTTCGAGGGTCAACCTGTTCACCTTACCTTTGAAATTCGCTATGGTGATGAGCCAGCTGGGGACCCAGTTTATGAATACTATAAGATGAGAATGTCGCAGCTTCACCCTTCCTATCCAGTTATTACAAACTTCGCATAAATTAAGGATCATTGGTAGATTTTTTATGTTGCAGTATAATAAAAGAGAATATAATGGATATCACTTCCACTCTTCAAAGACTTTCGCTGAAAGAAGCCCTAACAACCCAGAGGAGGCGAAAGCCTTTTTCCTGGATAACTCTCTTATGCTTGGTCTCGAATCCAAGTCAAAGCCAGTTCTAGTTGTTGTGAATCCCAGCAATACTTTCACAAATAATGTAGGAAATCGCATTTCCTTCAAGCTACCTCGCTACAATTTCTGTGGAAAACTCGAACTTGCTTTCGACCTTCCAGAGATCACTGCTTTTGCTGGCGATACTGACCTTGTTCGCAATGGATACACTCGCCCAGTTGGTGCTTTAGTTCAGCGACTTGAAATTACCTATGGATCTTACACCTACCATATCCCCTCTGATTTCCTTGCTCATTTCCCCTGGTCTATTATTCGGAAGATCAACTAGCTAAAAAGAAGCGATCAATGGGCATGGTTCATGGCATCCCTGCTCATGGAACCAACCGACTTGGTGGCTCATTTTTCGTTGAAATCCCTGTGCCTTGGCTAAATCACTACCTTCCCTTGGTGCTTTATCTGGTGAAATGGTTGTTACTGTTTGGTTTAAGGATGTTGGAAAAGGCTATGTTGAAACATCTATGGTGGTCGTGGTCTTACTGTTGCAGCAGCTGATGTAGATTATTCAAAAGATGATGGTCTTGGAACTGCCCTGCTGAAACTGTTCTGGCAAATGTTGGACAAAACATCACAGGCTTTACTCTTGGTGCAACAACTCCTGAAATTTCAATTACTTCTCCTCGCCTTTACATGCATGCTATTAATGTTTCTGATGAGCTGTTTGCTACTGTAATTGAAAAGGTTAAGACTACTGGCATGGCTATTCCCTCCCTTGATATTGGATTTGTTGATGCTATTGCTTTCCCTGCTAAGGGCAATGCCCAACCCAATCGAATCAACCTCTCACAAATCTCTGGTCTTGTATATGCTCTGCTTGTTTCAGTTCGTGATAATGCAACTGTTGACAAATCCACAGGCTCCCATAGTGTTCTTAAGACCTATGCCAACTCCAAAGACATAACATTTACAACTGAAATAAATGGTCAGCGACTTTTTGCCACTGAGCCAATTTCCCTACTCAAAGGTGCTGAGCTAATTGCTGATGCCTTCAAATGCTCTAACATGGATAAGGTTGCTGATCGCTATGTCCTTTCAGGACTCCCATTCTGCCTTGATGGAGAAAAGGCAATTCGAAATATTGCCCAGTCTGGTTATGTTGATTTAACAAATTCCTCATCTTCATTCCTCACCCTCTACATGCCTTCAGATAAGACAATTGATGTTAATGTTCGCGCTCTCATGCATAGTTTCCTTATTGTCGACAAAGATGGTTTACGCAGAATTAATTTATAGATTGTTACGATATTCAGTCTTCCTGCATTATTTTTATCTGTCTTTATTTAGAAAGATATACAACAATGAATGATCTGGATGAATTTGTGGCTGGTGAAATGATAGAACCACCATTTCGTGTATTGGCAATAGGAAAATCAGCAACTGGTAAATCAGAAGCTGTAAAGTATTGGTTGAAGCAGTTGCATGATGCCAAAAAGATTGATGTTGTATTAGTTGTGAGTGGAACCAGCTTCAATCATTTCTGGGATAAAGTGGCAACACTGCAACTGGGAAAATGGGATGCCCCTTACATTGCTAAATTGCTAGATGAGAGGCAAGAGAAAATAGAAAAGGGTGAACCTGTTAACCAGTTATGTGTAGTTTTAGATGATTTAATCGATAATGAGATAGTCGATCTCACAAGGATAAAATAATCGGATCTCTGTATTCCAGAGGTCGCCATTCGAAAATATCCATTATCTGCATCACACAAAAGCTAAGAAAAGTCTCTTCGACTATTCGAGTCAATTCTGACTATGCTATGTTTCTCAGTGCTGCTAATCGCAAAGAACTTGAAGCCATAGAGGAAGAATACAATATAATGCGAAATAAAGAGGATTTCTACAAGATGTTTGAAGAGTATGTTCACTCCTATCAGTATATCATTTGGTCCTCTGCAAACTACTCAGTTAAATACTATGTAGATAAAGCTGAGCTTGTGAAAGATTTCCCATTTCCTCGCTTCCACAGGAAGCCAAAAAAGAAAGAGGATGAACTGAAACCACCAGAAAAAGAGGAAGCCCCAAAGAAGTGAAAAGCCAAGTCCATAGCAATAAATTGATGCGATATAAACGCGGTTTATAAAATTATCTCTCATTCTAATAAAGATACAATGCCTCCCAAACGAAAGATAGGGATCCCAGCTGGGGCTGTTGGCTATTCAGGTGGTGGAAACAATGGATCCATTAATACTGAACCAATGAAATTCAATGGTATGAATGAGGTGAAGCCCTCACAGCAAGAAGAAGACCCCTCAATGCTGCCTATGAGGAATCAGTCGATGACAAAGCCCACAGGCTTCAACCAGTGACCAACTCAATATATCACCAGAAGCCTCAAAAATGAAAGCTGTTGCTGAGGGTGCCAGGCGAATTATTGGTGCTGCTGATGATAAAGGTTTAGGCTTGCAAGATCTATCACTGGCTCGCAAAGGTGAAGGTCTAAGTAAGGAATCAGACAAGGTTATCCAGTCTATGGCTGGTGAAGTCACATATAAGACTGCTCCCACTCAAAATATTCATCGAATTCCCAAAGCTCAATGGGATGAGATGACTGCTAAACTCAAAGACTTGGAAGCCAAATCCAGTGCCTTGGAGCAGTATGTTACTGAGAAGAAAGAGAGGGCTAAGCTAAAGGAGATGCTTCGAAAGGAAGTTTATAAAATGGGCATTACTGGTGTCCCAGATAAACAGTTTATTGCTAAGAAAGAGAACCAAATCGATGAGCAGGCAGTAGATGAAATGAAAACAAAACCCAAAAGGGAACCATTGAACCTGGTGCCACCAAAGCTGAAGTAGAAAAGGGAGTAGCCCCAACAGTATATAAAAGACGAGTTTGGCTTTAATTTTCTCTGTTTTATTAGAGACATGGATATAATACGAAAGTTTATTGAGATGCTCAGTCTGCATGTGGTCAGCAATTGCCACAGTGGATGCTGTGACACAACAATAGAGTTTGAGATGTCAGATAATGAGGATAATGCCTCAGAAGCAAGAGAGAGAAGAAGATCAACAGTGTCTGTGGAGTCAATGCCAGCAGACCCCACAGAGTATACATATGAGCAACAGGAGTATCCAAGGAGAAGTTCTTTACCTGGTGAAAACGTTTTCTCTGCAAATATTAATGGAGGATACAATTAGTTTAATCGAGTTTACCAATGATGAGCCTTTAACTGAGGGTGCTATTAGACACATACTGGCAAAGCAGAAACGATATAGAGAGGACCCAGAATATAGAGAGTATAAGAAACAACAAGCTTTGGCATCCTATTATCGAAGAAAAGCCCAAAAAGAGGAGCAGAGACCTAGAGGGAGACCGATTAAATATTATTTGCCCACTGATAGTAGCAATGGACCCCCAGGTCTATAAGATAATTGAGAAAAAGCGGTCTCAGTATGCCACTGAGGCAGCTATAAAAATATATACAAAGGAATTGGCTTTATACTTGCAATCAAGTCACACATAAGTTTTGTAAATATGCTTTTGTTGTTTTTTGTTTGCATTCTCAGACACTGAAACAGTAATGTGAATGTTTACTGATCTATTTCTTTTTGGTTTTGCTGCATACATATTGTAACCTATCAATCTCTGTGACATTTCGATATATGCTCCAATATCTCCATGCTTTATGCATTTATCTAACTCAGTCATGGTCATCTCATCAAGAGTCTTTGCCATTTTGTCTTCACTATACACAATCAAGTAAGCCTTAAGTATTCTTGTCAAATTTTGGTCTTTTTCGATCGGTGTCACAGGTGTCACAGGTGTCACAGGTGTCACAGGTCTATCCCACCGATTTTCTTAATCATTTTTTATGTTTGACTTTCCCTGGGATGGACCTGTGACACCTGTGAACAACACCATTTCCAGTAAGGCTATAAAAATTACATATACAAATCAATCATTAATCGTTTCGTTTAATATTCAACATCCTCTCCATTGTCTTCTTGAACCCTTGTTATCTTTCGAAGTCCAATGTAGCCCTTGCTCTGGTTCCATGAATTCGTTTAACCTCTGATTTAACATTGAAGATCTCCCTTACTCTCTTCATAACAGATACACATTCAACTTTATCATCAACACTTTTGTATGATTTGTAAATGATATCACTGGAAACAAAGTCGTTAGCATTATGTGTAACCTCGAAATTATCTCGAAGCCATTCACCAATCTTATCATTTTCAGCTATAAAGTTAATTCCCTGTTCAATAATCGATTGAGGGGACTTCTTAAGATCTCTTCAACCTCTTTGTTCTTCCACATATCCAGTAATATCTTCATGTGAGCCATCTTATACTCATCATCATTGTGTAGAAGTGTGAACAGAGTTGGGTCAGCTTTCTTTTGACCAGCTTCTGGCTTCTCTCTGAATATATTATTGAATCTCTGATAGGAAAGTCTTCTTTGAATTGCAAAGTCTGGTTTATTTATAGTCAAATTGTCATTAGTTGTAATGTAGACCTGAAACATTGGGGTAAGGATAACTGGGTCTTTGAACAAGGCTCTCACAGTCATTTCATTTCCACCTGTGACCTCCTTAATCTTGGAGATCTGCAGTTTATCACCATCTTCAGCCTCATTACTGAATACAAGTCGCTTTCCAAGGAGTTTGGCAAGTTCAGGAGTAGCCTCTGATGAGTTCTTTTTAGGCTTAGTCCAATAGGATATTTCGAGAGGGCTGTAATAGCGACCAGATATCTGTTTGCAGTATTCCTGAACAAGTGATTTACCATTAGCACCAGCACCAGTCCACATATAGAACTTCTGGGATTTAGTTGATCCACTAAGGGCAATTGCAATGGATGCCAGAAGATACTTTCGCTCTGCTGGATCATCCACAATCTCTTTATAAATCTGATTGAGATGCTCCACTTTCTTGGGGTCTACATTTTCAGTATAGTCATAACCCACAGTCTTGCTCACCATATCTTCCAGTTTACCCTTTCTGAAAGTCATAGTGGTCAGATCAAATACACCATTTTCGAATCCAATCACATATGGAACTGTGTCAATCTTCTCAAAGAATTCATCATCATTCAGCAGTGGGACCAAGTCAGTCAGAAGGGATTTGCGAAATCCTGATTGTTTAAGATTTTTGGCAATGGTCATCAATGTTTTGGATCTTTCTTCGAAAGCTGCTTTGTTTTCCTCATCCTTTAAAGCTCTTTGACTATAATGCACAGCCCTTCCAAGGTATTGGGGGACAACAAGACGGCTTATATCTAGGTAAATCTTAAGGTTTGTGTCATCAAGCTCCCAAATCCCAGTATCAGTATTGAGTTTGAACCATGACTTTTTGGAGTATCTCCAAGTGTGTTTCAGAACCTCTTTGCATACTAAACTTACATCATAATGAGCGCCACCTGAACCAGCGGATTTATCTATAAGATTAAGATATCAGATTGCATTCCAATGCAGATGAATCGTTTTTTGCAATTTCCACTGTAGCTTGACACAATGTATTTGTTATCATCTCCTTTAGCTTTCATAACATACCAGTTATTCGATTCATGTGAACCATTGCAGCATGGGCAATTGAGTCCCTTGTTAGCAGCATCAAAGTTAAAGCCAAGTTCAGTTTTAGAGATTATATTGGGATGCATAAATCCCATATCCACCAGCTCTTTGATAATATTGTTTTCCAGTTCATCATGTGAGGTAGCATTAGCAGTATACTCACTCTTATAGATGTAGTTATCTATTATCCACTTTTTGAAGTCATCAGTAGGCTCATTGAAATCACAGGTATCATCCCATGGGGAGATCACCCAAGCCTTGTTGACACTGGGACACACATTGATCAATCCAGAAGTACCAGTTCCAGTGATTGTTTTCAGGTCAACCTTTTCAAAGCCTTTAAAGCCAGGAGCCTTATCGGTGATTTTGAGTTTAGTGAACTCCTCAGGTCGTTTAAAGTAGACATGATAGCCTTTTTTAGTTTTTGCCATGGGCTGATTGGCATCAAAGTCATCAGGAAACATATCCCGGAATTTCTCAAAGTTCTCCTCATCATCAAAGTCAATAACCATCATGTTGTCTGAGAGCAGAATGCCCCAAGATACATACTGATTAGTTGCCAGCGCTTCCTCATACTTTCCCAGGACCAAGCACCTCCCTTATGCTTGAAAACAGGGTCTTTGCTGTCAGGTTTCACCGGGATAATCATGTTTTTGGCTAGATCCTCATCAGATCTGAGCCAGTTAGCGAGCGATTTGAGCGATTTAGTCTGTTTGGCGTTCATTTTCAGCGATTGGGGGTCCCTTTTATATATATAGAAGATTTTTCTTTAAGTAGTTTTGGGTCCCCCAATCATTTTTTGTTGGAAATCGAGAAAGTATCCCTACGAAATATTTCCACACGACTTATCGAGTGGTTCAGATACAAAAAGGATGAATGGGTATTTCAGCGAATAAACAGCATATCCCCAGCCTAGTAATATGCTGGGAAAAATAATTTAGACATGTTTCAATTTTCTCCCTCTGTTTGAGTAAGGGACATCATACAAATACTTGACAAAGCAGACTGCATTGGCTGCATACTTCGCTGACATGAACTGGCTATTTTCATGGCTCTATAAGTATCATCATTGTTATATAGATCTCTTAGCTGTGTGGCTATTTTTTCGTTAAACTTTTTGATTTGAGCCTTACCTTTTTCAGTTTGCTGATATCTTTTCATAGCTCTCTTCTGGGCTTCACTGAGTGGCATTTTTCCTTTGTCTCTCTTAATATATATAGAGAATTCTTTAAATCATTTTTTGTTCTCTAACCTCTTTGTCCAAATCGCTCATATACATAAGTTTGAATGCTTACCTAGCAATGCTACAAATGGTTCAATTTCCAAGGTCTCCCATGTTTTCTTGTCCTTATTCCATCTGCAATCTAATCCTTTTGCGATATCTTTTTAAGATAAGGCACCTGAAACCCAGCAACCAATGTATTTGTTGTACTGAGTTCTGCATACATTTCAATCAATGCAGATCTGCCCTCTCTGAACCTCTCTATATCATCTCTGCGAAGATTATCCATTTTCGGAATAAAATTGGTTCACCAAATCAGGAAAAGATTAACTGCATGTTTATTCCTTGCTCTTTCTGTTCTAATTCTCTCTGTCTTCGCTCTCTTTCTTCTAATTCAAGCTGCCTCTTTCGACTTCCTCTTGTTTTTTCAAGTTCTCTTTTTCTTTCCAGTTCTTCTTGCTTTAAAGCGATTCTGCACTTATTACAGAAATTATCCTTTCGGTTTTTATGCCGATCTCCACATCTTTCACATATATCTTGACCTCTGGCACCCTTCGGAATAAATCGTAAAATGCAGCAATTCCCAACAATGACCACAATCTTTTTATTAACATGCAGAATATAGCATTGCTCTTTAATTGGATGATCACAGGCGCAATGCTCAGACTCTGGAGGCAGGTCATAGTCACTTAATCATATTTTGCAAGCTTTGCCCAAAGAGGGAGCGGTTTCCTGTTACTTCCAAGAGCAACATAATCATTGAAGTTATCAGATCCACAAAGCAACATTAAAGCCGCTTTGAGCTTTTCCAGGCAATACGATTTCTTCTCTGCCATTGTCCTTTTATATATATAGAAGATATTTCTTTAAGTAGTTTTCATCAAATTTTGTGTTCAGAATTCCCCATTTAAAACCTCCCCTTTTAGTAGAACAAGTTAGGAACAATGCCCGAATTAGCAACAGACTCATTAGAGAAAGAAATGGGAACATGGATTACTGGGAACACTGTATGCAGCCCATGAAATCACAGAGGCTGAATATGACCGGGAAATCGGATTTATTTCAAGGGGCAGACCCACTTTAGCAAAATTAACCAGAAAAGCCAATAACCTCTATGATAAAGTTGAACTCTTGATGAACTCGATCGCCTGAGGCAAATAGAACCAGAGGCAGAAGATGGAACAGCATTAATGAATTATATCGCTGGCTCACATACAGAGCCAGAAGGGAAGTTGTTGTAGATGTGATTGAATATTTAGATAGAATTGCAACCTCTCTACCAAAACGTTTAAGGGGATAGTCTGGATCAATTCAGGGCAATCAAAGTTCGCTTGTCGTTTATCTGCAAGTTCGTAAAAGTCAGCAATCCACAGGTTTGGATATC